>JZLH01S0057034.1:11293-24013 GCA_001188425.1 Eucidaris tribuloides | reverse complement strand
GTAGCCAGGGTATCTCATGATGGGCTGTGTACTTAAAAGTAGTGGACTACAAAATCACGAAACTTTGCAGACATTTTTGCGTCAGATAAATGTCAATCAAAACACATATATTTCAATGTCAAGTTGGTTCATCGTCATAGTATTTACAGCATTTTATTTTAATGGACATACATGATTTGGATGAAAGGATTAATTCCGTGAGCGAGCAAGTAGTTTGAAAAATTTATTAAACCCTCACTCCTAAAACTGGCTGTCTGGTGTATTCTGGTTCAAGTTCTTACCCAATGTTCTTTATGTGTTAGCGTATTGGCAATAATCAATCTTTATCATTCGTATTTTTTTTTCAGAAAATGGCAATACTAAATTCTGTTGTATTCATCTAGCTATAACTCCATATTTTAAGATGTCCTTTAAGGTCTACCTTGTCAAGAATATCAGCCCTGTTGGTAGATGCCAGCATGATTACTCCCTTCTGGGTCCCCATTCCATCCATCTCAACAAGCAGCTGGTTCAGGGTCTGCTCCTCCTCCCCTGACGACTGGAAGTTGGCACTGCAGAGAGGTTAAACATGATGGATGATGATGCCATTATCAACATCAACGATTTGCAAGTTTTTCACAACAAATGATGACACAAATGGCTCCCCTGGGGTACCAAATAGAAATCCACCATGTTGAATTATTGTTGTTTTCAGCACTGTACCCTGAGTAACCAAACTGTCTCAATGTTCTTTTTGTAGTGGGCTTTTCAATGTTCAAAAACTCTTTTTGTGCAAACTATTATGTTAAGTACTCTTTCCCAACAGTAAAGGACAAAAAATACCAATTTCTACATCATTTTTACTTGACTCTTTGTGAGTGTATGTCTGTATGTTGTGCACCGGTGCAACACCTGCATCAACTTTACTGCTAATTGACACAAGAGGGCACTACACAATATGGAACCCCAGGGAACGGCACGGTGCATCAAATATCTAAACAGAGAAACTTTAATCTGTTTCTGAGTGCTTATTTAACACTTAGCTACTGTGTGTAAACCCCCTTCTGCCACACAATTCAAATGATCATAGTAAAACACCATTTTTTCACCAAAAGATACAAAATTAAATGAAAAGGACTATGTGCAAATGTATTAATGTGAAAGGGGAAGCACACAACTCTCATATGAGCACCCATACTTAACGTATTCTCCAATACGACTACATATTATGACATATGTAAGTCACACTTTATTTCCTCAATATTGACTCAAGTCCACATTGGTGGGTTAGGGTAGACTGAAATAAGTTGATTTTGCTGTGTTAAAGAGTTAAGGGTATGGTATTTTCCAATACACAGAGTAATTTTATATATTTAGTTATTCAATCAAATAATAACAGTTTGCATATTACATACGTATCAGATCTCTTCCGGCCGATGGCATCCAGCTCATCGACGTAGACTATACAGGGCGCCCTCTTGCGGGCCTCTTTGAAGAGACTGCGCACCCTTGCCGCTCCCAGGCCACCGATCATTTCCACAAACTCGGATCCGGCCATCGCCAGGAAGGGTACGTTGGCTTCGGTGGCAACGGCCTTGGCTAGGAGGGTCTTGCCGCACCCCGGCGGGCCGAGTAACAATGCTCCTTTGGGTACCTGGAACAGGAACAAGATTGGTTGAGAATATCTCACAAGTTGCAACTAAACTTCATAGATTTTATATTGAATATTCTGAGTGTGGTAATGACAGGGTTAAAGGCAGTGGATCTCATTTGCAAACATCCCCGCAGACCAGGAAAAGATAACCCAAGCCCTTAGGCTATTGATGAAGGGCATGTCTGTGAATTCTGGGGGTCAGTGATTGCCTAGAATTTGAAAAATGCAAAAGAAAAACATAGCCGTTTAGTGTACGTTCTATGGCAGGAATTTTTTCGCGAGAAAAATCAATCTGAGTGCTAACGGGGTACACTTAATTTTCTCTAAAGCTGAGTATTGCTAGGTTCCTATATTTTGGGCTAAAGGTTCCAGATGCTTTCTTCTAAATGCCATTGTATTTACACAATGTAAATTTTAGTCATGCAAAAGAGATCCCCTGCCTTTAAGGGCATGGACATGATTGGGAGAAATAGAAAATGCCTTTAGAAACAAAATGATTGAAAGATAAACTAGTGTATACATCAGCTGGAGTGTTGGAAGGACCTGTCTACTTGTTTCATTTAGGAGGTTCAAACATGAACATACCAGTATTGAATTAATCTTGTGCCCTAACAGAAATAAATACCATAAATTTGCCTGTCACAATGTATACTGATGGTAGTTCTTTAAAAAATGAGTCAATATTTGACAACAAATTTTCACACTAGAATCCTTGCATAGTTTACTTGATTTTAGAATAGTTTTTCCCCCAAGTTGATGACTACCTCCAATTGTGTTATTTACCTTAATGTAAGTGATATTGAGGACCCTGGCCCTTTGAGCATTGACATTTTCATAGACAAGATAAAACAAAGTATTTTGTAATTCTCTTAATTAACATTTGCCTTCAACATTACCCCCAGTATATGAAAAGTGCAATTTCTTGCCAAGTTAAATGATCCTTGACATTTATTTTTGTACTTCACATGAATCATCATCATTATTATTAAAAAATCAAATGAACTAAAAGTGCTTCCTGCAAAGGTAATCAAATCCAGTACAATAGTCCTCAAGAATATCTATAAGGTGTTTGTAATCACAGCAGTTTGTCAAGTTATCAGTAATGTTGTATCAACCGGCTACTAACTGAAAGTGTCGACCCAAAACAATTTAGAATTTGTCAATTTCAGCTAGCAGTTTAATGTCATTTGTTGCAGAATCATGGTAACTTTATATTAGTACATGTATTTGTAAAGAGATGTTGGCATGACAACAGAGTTTATGTAGTTCCAATGATATCCAAATATTTGTCCAGTAAACATTGGTTGTGAAACAAAAGTAACATTTTAGCCAGAACACAATGATAATTGGCAATATCATTTCAAGAAATAATATTATCTTTTCAGAAAAAAGACCTTTCATATATTGATGGAGGGTTAACTGAAAATAGCCTGTTTTTCATGGTTAGTTGACGGATTTTGAATACGACTGTGGTAATATAGGACCAGTTATCAGACAACAGACAACATGGTGAGACAAGTTGCAATGTATCTGAACCAAATAGACCTACAAGAGGACTGCAGGGTAGTTAAATTCTACTTGAAATTGTAAAAGGGCATACCTTGGCTCCAAGTTCTTGGAATTTATCTGGTCGTTTGAGATAGTCAACAAACTCCATGACCTCTTGCTTGGCTTCCTTTAGACCTGCTACATCTTTGAACGAGACTCCCTTTGAAGCACCTTCCTCCACAACAGTGAACCTAGCTTTAGCTATGAAGAGATGATATGTACGCACATACATATTATGAGAAATTTTTCAAAGACATATAAACTACACCAAGTTCATACAGCATGTATACTCATGTAATTAAATGCATGTTGTACCCTCTATCATACGTTGGTAAGTTGGAAGACGATTTATAATGACAAAATGAACTTGTCAAATTGATGGAGATGGATAAATCTCACTGCTTCGCCCTGTGAGACAGAATTGTTGTCAATCTAGGGAACAATAGCAGGAAAATATGGATGACTCTTTGATAAGATGAATTTGTTGGGAAAAATATTAGACGAGCAAACTTTCCAGTTTTTAATCGTTAACACGAAAAAATATCAGAGTACTTGATTAATAAATATGACTGTACATGTATGTGTGAATCAATACATACTTTTCCTTTTAATTCAGTGTATTCCAATGTACCATGTACGTAACAAAAATGGTGCAGACCATCTCATTTGAGGAGGGGATGACAGGCTAAGGAGGACTAATTTTGCAAAAACAGCAGCAAAAACAGCAGTGACAGTCACATATAACTTTCCATATTTATGCATAAATATGTACAAATTTGTGCACAAATATGTACATAACAGCTCAGACCTGACATGTAAATTGGTGCCCTCTGAACTTGTCCAAGCAGTGACTTGATCTCCACTAGCAATGCCTATCAGTATCTACGGCATAAGAATTGATTTTCTTAAATTTGGTCTCAGATGACGCAAGACCTGTTCACGTAAATATGCAAACAAATGCATAAATATGCATACAGATATTCACATAAATTTACATGGCAAGTTATTCACGACCATCACTGTACAACAGGAAAAACAATGACGAGAAGGAGAACAAAAGATAGGTAATCTTACTCATTTGAGTGAAGGCATTCATGCCTCCTCCCCTCATGGCCGATCGGATGATGTAGAGCAGGAAACCCAAGACAAGGACAGTGCCGATAATGTTGATCATCCCATCAGAATTGGTGTGTTTGTACCGGATTTGAATCTGTTTAGGCGGAACAAAAATATCCACATTGTACTTATATTTATTTATTTATTTATTTATTTATTATGTCTTATTTCAGTAGGGTAGCTCCATCAGTGGTTGAGCACTGTTTTCCGTGGAGGCCCTACAACAAAATACAAAGAATAAACTGACATTAAACATTATAAACAAACGAGCACGATTTTTAAATAAAACATTTATTCAATCAGTAAAGCAAAACAAAATGGACCCGCTTATAAGAGGTTTGAACGAATATGGCGCCAAAACAAAAGAGAAAATGATAAACTTGAAGGCGCATTTCTTATTTGGTTTGGCAAACCATTCCAAAGTGCCGCACCTTCGTATGAGTAACTTTGTTTTCCCATTTGGGTTTTTATTTTGAGTAAAATTAAACCAATATTTTCCGCACTGCGCGTTCTATGATTGTGCAATGACTGAGATTTAGTAAACATTTTAAAGATATAAAGTGGGTTTTGAGTTTCAAAAACAGAATAAATCATTTTGCATTTAGAAAAAATCCACCCATCTCAGTGGATATATAATATTCAATTTCACATTCATTTTGCAGTATTAGCTTTGAATGGTTGAGACAATTTTACTAGAAAAGTGGAATTTAAAAACAATCCACTGAAACTATCATGATTGTATTTTTAATGGAATGCATGCAGAAAAATCATCAATGCATATTTCTCAACAAGAATTGCAGTGACAACATTTGTGGCTTTTCTGAGTTCAGCAGGTCTAATTTCTTTAACCAAAGATATGAAGCATAACCGACACAGATGAAAACAGTAACTTTGAATATGTGCACTAAATTAGTAGTAACAGGGTTTCTTGGAAAAAGCATCCACTACTGTGAAAGGGAAAATGTTCTACCAGGTATGTTCGATTCACATACTCTGTACGACATGTATGGTGATGAAATTTTATCAAGCTACCCCCCACAGATAACCAATTCATAACATTGGCATATTAATTTGGATTTCTAAAATCCCGTAAATGAAAGTCGAATGTTCGACTTGGCAAGTATTAGGACAGATTATTTGATCAATATCTGAATAACAATAAATCATCATTCAATATAATTATTATTTTTGTATTTCGTTTTAACTTGTATGAGCAGTAACAACTGCTTCTTGGTCTATCTTTTCTTCTGAAATTAATACATAAATACAAGAAACATGACTTACCCTGTCTTTGTGAGCAATGCCCAACTCATCCTCAACCCGTCTCAGCTTCTGTTCAAATTTCTCGATGTTGCCCACTCTCATTCTGAAATGGTTGGGTTGTCCTCTGCCAACCTGCAAAACAAACAGCAGTGCCATGAAAAAACTTTTAGGCAAAGACCTGGGAGGAGGATATTTCATGTCAAATTAATGATTAATAATGATAAAGAAAGAGGCGCGCCTTCCACTTCAATGCTTTCTTCATCTGCTAAAAACAGATGCCATATTAAGGAAAATAGCAGGATTGGAAGAAGACCTTACTTTGGGATAAAACTAAGACACCGTTGAAGGCTTCTGCAGTGTCAATTTCATGGTCAATCGTTTTTAAACGATTTTTTAAACAATCACCATCAGTACTCATTGTGACAGGCAAGTTTGTTGTGTAGCTTTGAATGGGATCAATTTCTATCAGGGCACCCCGATTCATTCAATATTGCTAAATGGACGCTTGTTTTTCCACAGGTAACCAAATTCAAGACAAATCATTCCAGCCAGGAAATACACTCCAGATGGCGCATACATTGGTATATGTTCAACAAGTTTGTTTCTTGAGACATTTTTTAATTTTCCGATTATGTTAATGTCCTTTAACCCGTTGGAGACGATTTGATTTCGCTATAACACACATTTTCCATAGACCCCAACACGAGTTAACTCGTACTTAGTCTCCAAGGGTTAATACTGTCACACGAACCACAATCATACAGCTATTACTGCCAACTAGGAAGCGGTATAACGATGATTTGTTTTTATCTGATCACACTACCAATGCATACCTCTCTGCCAAATATAATAGCGCCATCATGGAGGAAGACATGTACAACGTCTGACTCTGGGTTCCTGCTTTCACCACTGCCGTCAGAGTCGTAGTAAGTTACGGACAAATTCTTCACCTACAAAAATAAAATAGATAAATAAAAACAACCACACATATAAACTTCATTTCATATCAAATCACAAGCAATAAATCTTTTATTTATCTGAAATTTAAGTTTAATTCAATATTTTGATTTCACATTCACCTTCATATTCACATAATATGGAAAATCATATACTCTCATATATTCATATAGTCTCATAATTTATCTTGGTCAAATAAATTTGTTTAATTACATTACATTAGTTTAAAATTGCATAAACCTAATTACTTTCACATTAAATGACTAGTAAACAAGGTCACATCACGGGTGAGATATAACTCATCCAGGTTGTCCTTTTACAGAAGAAGCAAACAAACTCAAGTAGTTGATATTCACTAACTACAGATGAAAGTTTTAGAGAAATTTTCTTCAAGCATTTAACATCAGCACAACAAAAATCAGGGGTGCTACAGTATCCTCCGTCCCCTCCCCCTTACTCCCAAGAATCTGTCTGACAACAGTTGCTGCATGACTGTTCTCCCCAAATTCCAAATAAATTGTGAACTTGGACAACTTTGTAATGTGTGTCAAAGTAGTGTCACTGCTCTGTTAGCAACTTTTTTCACTTCACACACTAGACTAGAAAGAGATATTTTAATCATGTTGAGAGGGCAATGCACATTATTCATGCACAATGGGCCGTATGCATAAAAAGTAGCAATTGCTTGTAAGGAATTGCTTCAAGCACCAGCAATTGGTTGTCAAGCAAAATCAAGCTCATGCAATTGCTGCTAACAGGCAGAATTACTTGCTTACAGGTGAAAGAAATTTCTTAAAAACGTATGCATAAAAACAACCTTTTCCTTGTTCTGACAAGAATTTGCTTGGGTTTTTTCAAGCTCCTCAATACCAGCTTGAGCGCTCTTGCTTAATTATGACATTCGAGTTTAAAACTGTCCATGCTCGTATTTAGACGAAACCAAAGCTGCACAAAAGGAGAATAAATCAAGAAATACTATTTCTGGTATATCAAGAAAAATTTAGGGGGAAATATTTCAGGAAGGGGGTTAAAGATTTAACTCAATCCTGGAGGTATGTTGCGTCTTTCAAAATGCATTTATGTACGTTGACCGTGAGTTGTGAAGATGGGAGGCTTCTTCCCATACGTATTCGACTCGTGCGGATGTGGCCTTTGTTGTTGTTCGCACCGCCGTGACGTTGCTATTGTATGGTTGTGGAGATTTTTTAGAAATTGCTCACGAATGGCAAGAAAACAGTTTGAACACAAGCAAAATGTTATGCATACGAAAAATAGGAATTTGAAATATCTTTGTGCTGTAGAGTACAAGTGAGTGTTATTCATGTATACGGTCTATTACTTTCATGGGAGCACAAAGGCGGTTTCGTATAATGTATTAAAATATTACCGTGAGAGAGAAGCATTCCTGTCATGGAGTTACGAAAGATCACTTCACTAATGTATACAAATTATGGATGTTTCCTTATTTGACCATCGAGGAACGATTCTACTGATATATATTCTGGAGTGTATGGATGGTTGGAATCATTGCACATTCTTGTTTTTGTCATACCGGACAAACCTGCAAACCTCGGGCAAAACTATCAGGTTGTCAAGAACAACCTTTGTTTCAAAATGTTTTTGCAGGCAAGCAAGAATCTTTGATTGCAAGCAATTCCTAATTTTTATGCATATGGATTCAAGGAAAAGGCTAGAAAAAGCAATTACTATTTTTTATGCATACGGCCCAATGGGAGCACACAATTGATTCAAGTTTTGGAAAGTCTTACCTCTCCCTTGGCCAGCATGTCATTCACGAATACTTGCCAGGAGATGTTCTGCGCTTCATCCCCTTTGGACAGAAGATTGAGTAGTGTCAGGATGAGCATGAGAACAAAGAGCATCCGGATATTATCCCCTTCTCCAGCCCTTCTGGTTGGATCTGATAAAACAAACGAGCAGGAGGAAACATAAAAACACACATGAACAAAAAGTAATCATGAAATCTACAAACAGGTACACATGTTTGAAAAAATAGTGACATATTCAAATTCAAATTCAGTTTTATTGATAAATCATCTCAAATATATACATTATCATAAAAATTGGCAGGATCAATCACCTTGTAAAAACCATGTATGGCTTGAGAAAATGGCTGGACCCTTATAAACTTAAACAAAATATGGTAAAAATATAATTATATATGAAGTAATAAAATATGCAAATAGACACAAAATAAAGGCTTTAAAAAGGGATATGTTACATCAGATGAAACAGAGAATACACAAATACACAAGCACAAACACAAACAGAATACTAGAAAGTAGAAACCAAAACTAACAAATACAATATACAGGAACACAAAATTTCATATAGCGAGAAATCTCTATTTTGGATGTTATTCGTAATTGGCAAGAATATGCTGCTTAAATTTGTATTTAAAATATTAGATACCTGCATATCAATCCAGTTAAGTTATTCAGACTGATACAAAATCTGACAGCAATAATATTACACTTTCTCATGAGACTGCTTATTATTTAATGAGAATTTCCTCAAGTATTTTTTTATACCATTGCAGGATTCATCCCCCCACATCCCTTGTTGGTGTCATTTACATTTTTAAATAGATCCCTAGATACATTCTTATATTAACAAGCTTCTGCTACAGTTGTAATTAGCATGTCAGCCTAATACTTGTGGCTGGCTTTAGCACATGATTGTAATGATAATGAGAAGCTTCAAAGTAAACTCATCTCTGGAGTACATGTAAATAATAAATAATAATATACAAATAAATAAATAAATAAATAAATTAATTAATTTAAAAAAAATAATAATAATAACATAATACAGCTCTTATATAGCACATAACACATATAACACATCAAATGAAAATGTCCCTATGCACTGAGAAGAAAACAGGGAAAAGAAAGTAAGAAGAACATAAATAGTTACTGTACTTATGGAGTCTTTGGATTCAGGATTGCAATTGAGCCCAAGACCTGCCCCCCCCCCCCCCAAAAAAAAAAAAGAAGGCAAAAAGAATAAGAAAAGAAGAAGAAATTATGAGAATAATATTAAACAGCCATTACCTTCCTCTTCTTTTGGCTCATCCTTGTCTCTTTGTTGCCTGGATGCGCTGGTAGTACCAAAGTGACGGACATTACCTGGAATTTGAATGTACAAAATAACATTATATTTTATTATGAAATCAGCTGGAGCAAGAACTTCTTCATACTTTATCCAACAAAGAGATGTTCAACAGGTAACATTTGTTATTTGAATGCACAAAATAACATTATATTATGAAATCAGCTGGAGCAAGAACTTCTTCATACTTTATCCAACAAAGAGATGTTCAACAGGTAACATTTGTTTTACTTTTTCTTTTTAGTTTGATTTCATTCATTTTGTTATTCTTATTTCTTTAGTGGGATCAATATTAATTTGGGGGAATGTTCTTTGCATAATTTTGGTAGTCAACTAACTGTAAATATACTTGACAAATCTAACTTATCAATTGCATTAGATGTATTTTCTGAGGTTCATGTAAGTTTCTTGAGCTTTACTTTCAACACAATATACTTCAAGAGAAAATGCTCTACAAATTAAATCAAATGACTTCTCATCCCTCTCTCTCTCCGCCCTGATCGCAACATCCCACACCGCCTTGCGCTTTCGCTCCTCGTCACTCGCGGCTCACTCTCTCTCCCACTTGAACCAGTGTAAACACACCTGTGGACAAGTTGACGATACAGACAATCACATTTTCCGGCAAGAAATGTTGTAGCTGTGTAACAAATTCGCAGCTAAACTGAACTCAAAATTATGTTCAATAGTATACAAGACTGGATTGCTCTTATTATGACTAAAGCAAGACAGCGAGATTCCTGAAGTAATGATTTTCAGTTCTTTTTTTTTTCAAAGTATGCATTAGTTAGTGAGATAAAAGTATATCGCTAGTGAAAGTACCATGAATCCTTTCGGTGTCTGGGCCTATATCGTTGCGTCAGCGCAAGAACGCGCCTTGACGATGTATACCTATGGATTTTACTGCTCGCGCGTCAGCATGCGCGTAGTTTGCTTAGGCCTTTACGGCTATGCACCGCGATCACGTTCAATAGGGCACACGACGGTAAGGGACTTTCTGCAGCTCGGACAGTCCTCTTCTCTTCTTCTCACGCGCCGTCCTCCAGGGCGTCTCTTGCGTGGCGCCGAGCGCACTTATAAGCCACACTTCATTAAGATGCTATCAATAACAACCTTGTGGAAGACCTGTTGTAATTTTTTTTTTTTATTATTTTGCTTAATTTGCGAATATCTGCAGGTTCTTGACACTGGACAAATAAACACGCACTAGAACACAAACGAAGTATTGGTCAGTTATGCTGTCCGAGCTAGCTACAATCATAGTGCAAGATTCAAATTTTTGGCACATTAACTTATATTCTCGCATGTTAGGAAATTCTGCGAACACAGCAGTCTATGGCGTGCGAAAGCTGGAAATGGTCTCTCAATGATTTTCACTTTCATGAAAGGCACTTAATGATTGTTTTAAACTGCAATTTTTCAGGGCTTCATTTTTAGACCATATCAGACACTGGTAGCACGGGGAATCATGTATAGCTCAGATTTTTTAAACTGGAAACATTGTTATCATCGTCAGCCGTTTTCTGTCCACTGCTGGACGAAGGCCTCAGCATGTTTGCGCCGCAATTCTCTATCTCTAGCTTTGTAGAACCAAGTTGCTGTTCCCCACAACATTGTTATACAATGCTTTTAATACATGCATCGTTCTTATTTGACACATCTTATAAGTATTCCATCTGTTCCAACACTGAGACAAGATATGACCATTACTACCACTGCAATATAAACCACCAAGATATGTACTGTACGTGCACTGGAAACCAGAACATCTTGTCTGTAGTGATAAATTACGCATAGCATATAAGAGACTATGACTTGAATGACTTGATCGCTGCTAATATAACTTAACTATTTTTTTATACAGAATCCTGCAACTGGTATGCTAAAATTTATTGGAAGGGGAACATTTCATTGCTACAAGCATGAGCAGCCACAAAATTACAATAATTGAATAAGACATAATTTTTGCACACATACACATGATTAATACCATCATCAGAATAACAGAACATTCACTGATAATGTAGGTCTTCAGAAATCAAATAAAACATATGAAACACCTACTTGCATTCACTATAAGTCTCTGGATAGCATCAGTGTGCTGCAAGCCAGATCTGTGCAATATGTGGTCCAAAGCCAACACTTCCCGCCACAGGTTCTTAGGTTGGCTAACCTGAAGAGAGACAATCAAATGAACACAAATAACAAGAAAACTGAGCAAATAATGAACAAAAATTACATTACCACATTGCTGTGCCCATCTTGTTTCCATTTCGATATACATTTCTTTTTAAAACCAAATGTTAATGCTGTTGTTGTTTTATCTTCTTATCCGTGTTCATGCTGTCTGTTATTCACATATTTGTTTTCATATGTGCATCTATCTGGTATCTGCATTAGAATTGGAAACAAAAAAAACATATACCAGGAAATGCAAATGATCTGCATGACCTTTCAAATATCTCTAACTCTCTCGGGGATCAGGTTACACTCTAAAATTATATCATATCTTTTACAAATTGGGGGAATATAGTAAAACAAACAAATTTCCCTAAGTCAAGTCAGACTCTGCATCATACAGATAGTAAATTCAAACAAACACAGCGGTGGGTCTAATTATACCACAGAACATGCAGCATTAGACCCATGGGGTCTGTGGATTTAAAGCCACAGGCTAACATTGTGGAGCTACAATTTAAAAAATTGTCAAACTGTGATATGTGAGCTACATAGTAGTGTTCAAATGGACAAAGAAACACCCTAGAATACAAAAGTTTCGAAAGTTATGCTGCCACTGGGAAGATATGCATGAATAAACAATTAATATTCGGGCCGAGTACAAAATAGCCTAGATCTATGGGAGGAAATGGGCAGGTGAATATGGTTAACTTACAATTTTCACTTTTTTAAAGCACCAAATCATCATTTTGAACTACAATTTTTTTCAGGGCTTCATTTGTAGACCTTTTCAAAGACATGTATAGCATAGCGGATCACATAGCTCATTGTTAGCCTGTGGCTTTAAAGGTATTGGCTAACATTTACCATAGTTAAAATAATCTGAGCCACAT
>JZLH01S0057016.1:23009-35863 GCA_001188425.1 Eucidaris tribuloides | reverse complement strand
AGAGAAGATTCCAATCCACATACCTTCCACACTTTTGATGACAAAACATGGAAAGCAATTTTTGAGGCTGACAGCAAGGAGGGTGTGGGAGGGGTGTCCCCCCCCTCCCACAGTAAGAATTTTTGCTATTTTAGATAAAAGGAACCTTCTTGAAACTTTAAAGTTCAAGTCCCCCAAAAGAGCGCTAAAAGTCCTAAACATTCCTCAAGATCAGTGCTCGAAATCTTGACAATCAAAAAAAAAAAAAAAAAAAAAAAAAAAAAATACTACCATAAAAAAAGGTAAATTCCACTTCAATGCATACAGATCAGAAAGATTTCCCTTCAATTTTTTCTTCAATCTTTTTGCACGCCAAAATTCAAACTGCATGCACCTGAAAAGACGTTTGATATTGCCAATTACAGCACCTGCATATTCATCCTTGATGAACTTTTCAAGGATTAAAAAAAAAAACATAAAGCATCCTAAAATAACATTTTTTTTTCTCTAGACCTACCTATGAAAGGAACATCAGGAGACTTCCTAAACGCCTATTAGAGGTAAATGACATTTGGGGGTAACTCAACTTGGGCTGAAACTACTCTAGAATAAAGTAAAACTATGCAAGGATTCTCCTGTGAAAATCTTGTAGTCCAGAACGTTGACGTCATTTCTAAAAATGAATGAATTGTGCAATATCCGCCATAGGAAGGAAACGGCTTTGTGGCTCTCCTATGGGTCCTATTTTATCGTGCCCCGATGAAATTATAAATACTTTGTATCGTTCATGCTTGAGTTCTCCCTTACATGTAAGTAAACAAATTAAGCAGACAAATCCTCCCAGGTGGGTGGAGATACACTCCTGCTAGTGTATAGTTGGTATATATGATTTCAAGTCAATTTGGTTCTTGGGCATTTTCAAGTGTCCAATCTATGTCACTAACCTTAAAGCTTTCGGAAAAAATTCAACCCTTATCTTTAACACCTTATTTTAACTGGGCTAATTTCAGACGCAGGTTTTAAACTGGGGGGGGAGGGTCAAATTTGACCCCCCCCCCCCCTTCAGATCTGCACGCCGATTGCGGCTGATCGCCAGAAAAATTTGCACGCGCATAGATCGGATGTTAAAACTACAAGACTGTATAGTAAAAATTTTCAAAAAAATATTTTTCTTTTAAGTAATTAAATATGCCAAATAAAAGTGCATGAAATATGGTTTCCGCTAACTATATCACTTAAAATAGGCTAGTAGAATGTTAATTTTTGGTGAAAATATTCATTCTGACATTTCTCACAATTATCTACACCAAAAAAATTTGCTGAATATGAAATAATTTTATTATTGTATTTTATTGGTTTGTGAAATTTCTTATGTATTCTTTGTTTTTCGAGCCTTTTGTTTTTTCATGTGGTTTTTTGGTTCAATTTGTTTGGAGATATTTTGGCAATCAATAAAACAGCATAAGAATTAATTCATTTAACCAGTGAAAGCAAAAATACCATACAATTTATGATTTTTGGCTGAAACACAATTTGGCATCGATTTTTGTACAACGAAATCACGTTTTGAGCAATTTTGGGTTTGACATGCATGTAACGGTAATTCTGATTTTCGTGAAAATGGTGCTCAAAAGATGCGGCAAGAAGAGCTCGAAAGTAAAAAGTCAGCGAGCGACGCTGCAAAAATTTTTGGCGCGGCGGCAATAGTCGCGAAAATTCCGCTCTAAAAGAGGGGGGGTCAATTGACCCCCCCCCCCCAAGTTAATATAGGGTTAAGTCGTATACACAAGACTCAGAGACTGTTTTTTCCTGTAAAGGTATTTGAACTTACACAATCCTGTAATGGAGTAAGGTGGTATTGTTCATCTCCATCCAGTGCCTTTGGGCTTCATAGTCCACCAAACAATGGGTGGCTTGTTTGCTCCTGAAAAGTGGAACATAAATGCATCAATGGCTTCATATGAAATAAGGTTTATTGCATATTAACCGGAAGACTGTACATACTGCTGCAATGATAATAAGTCCAATCTTAGGTTTGTGTGTGTTTGTGTGTGTATGTATGTGTGTGTGGGAGCTGATAAATATGATTAACTACATGTATACTAGAAACCAAATGTTCAGAACTTCATCCCAAAATGCTCCACTCACTGCCTGAACTATTGACCAAAATTTATTTCTCATTGTTACAGACAGTGCAGCGTAAGAAATAAACCCCAGGGCGACGGGCGATTTAGCCCTTGGCAAGCCCTAATCTACCCCCTAAAAATCCCACCAAACCCAATTTCCTATCAGAATCGCCCTCAAGATTTGCTAAAGAAAAAATTGCACATTTTTTTTTTATTATGGCATTAGACAAAATGAGTCAAAATGGATTGCCTTTATGGATAGAAGCACCGGCTAAAACATCAGCAAATCTTTCATATGCATTCCTCAAATTCTGATATGCAGCGAAAAAATAGCCCCAGTGGTAGAAAAATAGGCCCCCCAAGGCTCTAATAAGAATCGCCCTTAAAAAATAAAAATTATTCCTACGCCTGAAGACAGCCATGTTGGGGCTTTTGGAGTCTGTCTAAAAAACATGTCAAAAGTTACATGTATGAGAGAAAAGAAAAGGGTCGAATTCGACTCCTACAACATGCAGGGCCTGCCACTCTCACACGCAACTGAGCTTGAGACTCTGCAATTTTGGCCCTTTCTCACGCCAGATATTTGTTTGATTTTTCATGGCATTTCTATGTGATGCTCAATCATTTAGACACTTGTGGTTATATATTGGCCAACTATGGGAGTCTAATGGCAAATTTCAATTCACTGAGATGGCAACTTTGAACCTGGAATAAAATTTTTGGTGGTACCCCTATTTCCATTTCCATGTTAATAAACAATTGCACATGTGCTGACAAAAGTCTTCATTTTCCAATTAATGGGCTACTGCTTGATTGAATAGTCTACTTTATCTTTTCATCGCTTGTGGCGGTCAGAAGAGGCCCCAGGATATGCTCCCCAATGCATACATGCTTAAGCAGTAAATATTCTCTTATTTGAGAATATTGACAGGTCGCACAGTATTTATATAAATATTGGAATGGCTTTGAGGTGGGACACAAGGAAATATTGTACGACTTGTGGAATTATCGACGAAACCGTCAGACAGGAGTCCGAATATTGTTCATAAGGAGTACAATATTCTTCTGTGTCTCACCGAAAAATAAGCCATCCAATAATTTAATCTTATTTTTATTCTAAACCCTAGTAGAGCATTTTCCAAAAATGAAATTTAAACAGAATCCTCGACAAAATCACCCAGTCTTTTAACGGGGCACCCGTTCTTTGTGAGAATTTGTTATTCTTGCTATACACCTAAAAATTAATGCGTCGCTCATGAATTTAAGTAAATTTTGCAGAGAAAGCACATTGTATACCAAAAATAATGAATGTGATTCTTGTAAAAAATAAAATTAAAAAAACCTTCCTTTTATTAATAGCATTTGTGTGAATATAACTGGATTCAACTACGTATAGGTAAAAAAAAAAGTACCCGGATGTATCCAATTATTGTTCCTCAATTGTACATATATTTTTCGATACACCCCCTCGTCAGCCAGCAGCCGTATACGGCATCATCCTTTGCGCGCGGATACGGCCGTAATATCGCTCGCCGCTTAAAAACCCCTATTTAGATAATAAATTCTAATAATATTTGCACTTAAACAGACTAACAAAGGATCTACATGACCTTTGATTTCATGAGAAGAGAGTGGTTTGTCAAGTTAGAGGCAATTAAGGTTTAAATGTTTAAGGCCCTTCTGCTGCATGCTGGGACATACTAGTAGTAGGACCTTCTGCAGACAAGCAACAATGAATGCTGTGATAAATCGTCGTATGCACATTATTGATCTGATCTTGATCTGAGTACTAATGTGGACATGAATCAGACATCCCATTCATTTGTCTAGCAACTTGAAATATTTGAATTTCAGCCAAAGAGCACTTCACTAAAATTCAACGATTCATGTAATGTACGCCTCATTTCCTGAGCAAAACGCACGTAGTTCAACACAACTCCGACTACACACTAGTCCGCGGTTAAGTCGCAAAATATCGAGACCGATTGGTTCGCCAACTTTTGTCTAAAAAGCACCAAATTTGGTCAGATGTGATTAAATATATAATAAACAAATTTAAGATATTGGGCCCTCGAGAAAATTTTGGCCCAGGAGAGCGCGGTGCACGCACATTTTTTTTCAAAAATGGCCGCCTTGAAAAATCCCAATTTTTAGATTCGGAAGATAGGCTTTGTAAACGGAACCATATATTTAGCCATATGTGTGACATCATATTAAAAAGACTAAATTTTCTACGAAGATGATACCTATTTTAAGAAGATTCAAGTTTGACATTATAGTTGAAATTTTACGGGCAGAAAAGGTGATTTTTTGGCGATTTTTCAAAAAACGCGAATAATACCCAAAAAATATTTCCGCATATTTCAATAAACCCTTTTCAAGGTATGAATTCATGTTTTATCAAAACTGCCCAAATATTACATCAATAACTTGTGAAATTCTAGATTCATTGCTGTATGGAAAAAAGAAGTTATAGCCATCCAAGTGTGAATAAGTTGATATTTACTTAAACCGTACAATGCATAACCCAATGCATCAATGGGTGTTGTTGTATCAATACGTTGTGTACGAAGGATTGTATCATAATGTACAGAAATCAGTTCTATTCTAAGCAGCTTAATAAGGCATATCAAAACCCGTTGTTAACTTTTGTCTAAAAGTACGCAAACTTGGCACATTTGTTTGATAAATATATAATAAACAAATTTAGACATTGGGCCTTCGAGAATTTTGCCTCAAGAGATCCGTGGCAGGCCAATTTTCCAAAATGGCCTCCTTTTCACATTCCTGTAGGCCTATAATTATGATTTGTCAATTCTGTGATGTATAATTATGATTTGTCATTTCATGATGAAAATGTGCACTACCCGAACGAAAGTACATGTTTCCTATAACTAATTAACTATCATTTCTAGATATCATTTTTAAATAAATAATCACTAAAGTTGCCAATTTAGAGATTTTTATTAAATAAAAGAAATAAAACAAAATCTAAGGTTTAAATATAAAAAAAAAAAGGAAAGTAGTGCAGTTGTAAAAATCGTTCAAAATTATTTGAAAAAAAACAATCTAACGTTCGCAACTTGGAGACCCGCAAAATCTTTGATGAAACATGAATAAACACAGATTGTAAATAATGAAAGAAATATTATTATTATTATTATTATTAATTATTATTATTATTATTATTATTATTATTATCATTAATAACAATGATAATAACAATCATCAACATAATCATATGATAGGCTAAATATATTTCTTTACACTAATAACTTCAAAAGTACAACAAAGTATACTCACACACACACAATTAGCACACACATACACACACACACACACACGTGTGCGCGCGCAGACACACACAAAAACACACACACACACACAACACCACCACACAAACACACACACATTATCGGAAGAACTATATCTAGTGGAAATTAGAACACTCATACTGGTGCCAAGTCTGCCGTGTGCCACGACCGTTTCATCTATAGTATTGAAATGCGTAGTGAAAATGCACTTACTGTCTCTGTCTGCAGAAACCGATTATCTGTGCCCTGAGGAGTCTTGACATATATTCGATATTACCCCCCCCCCCCCATTCGATTGTTGTAATCAGGGAAATAACGCAATCTGAGAAGAGATCGTGATCGTGATCGGTGGTCAAAGAGGTTACGGTTAGGGGATGTTGTGATACCATTTTATGCCAAGCACCTCGGGCCGCAGACCGCTAGTCTCTGTTCATTTGACTATTTTTCTACATTATTAATCGGTAGATGTTCCATTTGCAAAATGGGATGAGCAGAGAGATGAATCAGGTAAACAAGAAGTGTAAGGACGGCAAGTGAAGAAGGCAGTCACAAAGGTCAAGAGGTAGTGCATATGGTTAACTGTATGAGAAATTGACACAAAGGAGGGAGAAACATAATCTAAACAGATTAGCTAGGCAGCGAAAGGGGGGTGGTTAAGATATATTCCAGAGTTAGGTTGATAAAGCATAAAGACGAGGGTGTTTTGGAAAGAGGGTGTTTTACAAAAGATGACATGAATATTTTGGAGATAACTGATGAATGAAGAAAACGTGAGAGAGGAAAGGATAGATGCTACATATAGACTGGATGTGAAGGTACAACCTATCGTTTAGAAAGATGTGAGAGCAATATGAACAGAATGAAGATTTGAAAGGCTATGAGTCCAGATGATATACCAGTGGAGGCTGGATGTGCTTGGTGCTGCATGGGAGTGGATTTCCTGATAAAGCTGTCGAATAGGATCTTGGATAGTGAAAGTATGCCAGATGACTTGAGCGAAAGCATGTTAGTGTCAATCTAAGATAGAGATAAATTGCAGAGTTAAAAGTAATTATAGAGGAATGAACTTTAATGAATCATATACTATGAAGTTCTGGGAAAGAGTGGTGGAAGCTAGGCTGAAAGAAATGAAGTGCCAATTTTGCGTGAGGAGCAGGTACGGCTCTATGTCAAATAGGATCTCGACGGTTGTGATATTTGAGGAGGCATATACAGGAGGCCAAGAGGGAGTTATGGTATTGCGTAAGAAAGTCAGGAGTAGTAAAATTATGTGAGGGATAGTGCAGGATATGTAAGAAGCATGCTAACCGTAAGGTGTGCAGTAGGTGACTGAATGATTCAAAGTGAGAGTTGGATGGCACCAAGGAATTGGTGCTGAGCCCTTTCTGGTGGCAATGGTGATGGACAGGCGGACGTATTGAGGTGGGTAGGCCCCATGAAGTTGCCAGTATCTTCACATATGACATTTGTATTTGCTGCAGGGAGCAGATTGAGGACAATTGGAAAGTTGGAGATATGCTATGAGAGGAAGGGTTGAAAAATAGCCGGACAAAAGCAGAGCACATGTGTGTTATTGAGATTGCAGCTGGAGACACTGTGAATCTACAAATACAACATTGTATAAGTATGGGACTGTAACAAGGAAGACAGTGAAGAAGAGAATCCAGGCAGGCTGGAATTTGTGGAGGAGAATTACAAGAGTGATGTGTGACAAATTGTATCGGGCAGAACAAAGGGGAAGTCTCAGCTATATGACAGTGGTTAGATCAGCCACGATGAAACAGGCTTCAGACAGTCCCTCTCACAAAATGGTGGGGAGATTAAAGTTGGTGTGGCACAGTTAAAGATGTTGGCGATTTTCTGTGGGAGTGACAAGAACTGACACATTTAGAAATCAAACATAGAAAGGATGCGGAATAAGGTAAGTGGGGGAAGATTGTGTAGCTTGGGCATGTCCAAAGGAGAGATATGGAGTATGTAACCTACATAGGGATAAAGATGTTGGAAATGGAACCACTGCGAAAAAAAGGCAGAGCGGTAGACCAAACAGGAGTTTGTGAATGTGGCAAGAAACTAGAGAGGATTTTGAGATGGTTGGTGTGACAGAGGACATATCACAGAATAGATCGTGATGGAGAGACCGTATTCACAGTGGCCACTCTCATTTGTAGGAGCGGCCGAAAGAGAGAAAAAAGGGCGTTCCACTGCTTTCACTTTGTGGATTTTGTTTACCTCTCTAATGTCATTTGCTTGGGTGCTTCACGTTATTGTAACAGCACTAGCTGTATTATAATAGTAAAATGGCATAGTAGCAGTACTCTCATTTCCATGAGGTATGCATCTGTGTGTTATAATCTTTGTGAGAGGTGACAGGTGTTCATCCTGTATCATTCCGAAATTTATATAATGTGCGTGTGTTTGTGTGTGCGTATAGTATGTATTATATGTGTGTGTATAGGCGTGTACTGTTAATTGGTCTAGTATAAAGTAATATATTAATAATTATTATTATTATCATCATCATCAATCATTATCATAAATTTTCGTCATCATCATCATCATCATCATCAGCCATCATCATATTTACCATCATTTTTGTCATTATTATATCACCATTATCATTTTTGGTTTTGTGTATACATTATATATTAATTTCAATGATTTTGAGTTCTTCAAATTGGCAACAGTAATAAATTATTTTGAAACAAATTACACTGAAAATAATTTATACAAGGACCAAAGCGTAATTTTCAAATGTTTCCGTTTCTAGCTTAGATTTTTAATTTGATTTCAATATTTTTGTATACAAACTTCTGCCAAAATTGGCAAACTTTAGTAATTATTCGATTAAATTGATGTCTAGGAAATGATTACCAATTACTTATAGCAAAATTGTATGTACTTATGGTGCCCAATTTTACTACAAATGAGACAAGGAATAGCACATTCCATACTTCAGAGAATTTTTTTAAATTTAACCTTAGATTTTGTTTTATTCTTTTATTTAAAATAAAAATCTCTAAAATTGGTAACTTTAGTGATATTTATTTAAAATGATATCTAGAAATAATAGTTAATTAGTTATAGGAAACATGTATTTTCGGTCGGGTAGTGCACATTTTCATCATGAAATGACAAATCATAATTATACATCAGCGAATGACAAATCATAATTATTACAGGAATGTGAAAAGGAGGCCATTTTGGAAAATGGCTGCCACGGATCTCTTGAGCAAAAAATTCTCGAAGGCCCACAATGTCTAAATTGTTTATTATAATATTTATCAACAATTGCCAAGTTGGTACTTTTAGACAAAAGTTAACAACGGGTTTGATATGCCTTAATTAAGCTGCTTAGAATAGAAACTGATTTCTGTACATTAATGATACATCCTTCGTACACAATCTGTATCTGATACAACACACCATTGATGGCATTGGGTTATGCATTGTACGGTTTAAGTAAATATCAACTTATCAGACTTGGATGACTATAACTTCTTTTTCCATACAGCAATGAATCTCTAGAATTTTCAACAAGTTATTGATGTAATATTTGGGCAGTCTTGATAAAACATGAATTCATACCTTGAAAGGGTTTTTTGAAAATATGGGGAAATATTTTTTGGAGTATTATTCACATTTTTTGGAAAAAATCGCAAAAAAATCATTTTTTCTGCCCATATATTTCAACTATAATGTACTTAAATCTTCTTAAATAGGGTACCATCTTGTACAAAATTTAGTCCCCTTTAATATGATTGTCACACACATGGTAAAATATGGTTCCGTTACAAAGTTATCTTCGAAATCTAAAAATGATTTTCTCAAGCGGCAATTTTGAAAAAAATGGCTGCCACGGCTTCTCCTGGCAAATTTTTCGAGGCCCAATATCATAGAATTTGCGTTTTATGGAAATATCATTCATCTGTGCCAAATTTGGTGCTTTTAGACAAAGTGAACAATTATTCGACTTAACGCGCCGACTACACCTGGGTATCGCGCAAAATACGACTGGCGATTGAAGAGCACTCTCGAACGCTCGCTCTGAGTCTGGGTGCTCTTCTGTCTTCACATACGTTAATAAACAAGGCATTATTACAATTTATGAACTAGGCGCCAATTTATTTCTCACCCGAATAAGGATTTTAATGAGACGGCCCAACCACAACAACATGCCATTAAAATCAGCATACATCCCGATACATTTGATGGAGACTCCATGATGTCCACCCACGTCACCGACGACCACTAAATGCACCAGCAAGCCTACCTAGTCCAGTCGACAGATGCCGATTCGTTTATTTCGAGTGCCGCACCACCACCAGGTCACCCCGGCCCGGCCCGGCCAGCTCGCGCCCGGCGCTGGCCGATCGAGCTCGCATGATCGATGATCATCGCATGCCACACCCCGGTGTGTGTGTGTGTGTGTTGTGTGTGGTGTGTGTGTGTGTGTGGGGGGGGGGGGTGAGGGACAGAGGGGACAGGAGGGAAGGGGACATGAGAGGAGAGGAGGCGACAGGACTGGAAGAGGAGGGGAGGAAGGAGCTGAGAGAGGAGATGATTGCTGCGGCGGGGGGGGGGAATAGGAAGGGGAAAGATGTCGAACAGTGGGATCGGGGGGGGGATCAGTCAAATATAATGCTGTACACATGGCGTGACCAAATTATATCAAGACACCCCCTAAACAAGTTGTTCTCTGTGTGCAAAATAACCCCCTAAATCAGTTTTCGCGTGCTTCCATTTACACATTTTGACCCCTAAACACGATCCGTTTTCCTGGGTTGTTCCCAGGGTTTATACATATTGCTTGTAACCGGGGATCCACTATTTTAGTAAACGAGGAGGAAAAAGCCTTGGGAAATATACATACCCTAAATACGTTTGACCAGTCTTTAAAAAAAAGCTTGGGAAAAAATATACCCTATAATACGTTTGACCAGTCTTCAAAACCACCTTTTTGTTGAAAATCGGTGTTTTTGAAATACCCTTAACGCGTGCACGCGCGGCCCCCCGTCTAAAACTGAAAAAACACCCCTTTAAACGCGTTTTTTTGGTCACGCATGTGTACAGCATTATGTTTGTCTGGCCCCCCCGGGGTCATAATCGGAAGAGGGACGCTGTGGACCACTCCTTATGGATATTGACCTTTGTGAATATAGTGACCCTCCATTTGTAGCGACTCATTATTAACGACCCCGATTTGGTATTATAAATTGCGACCCCTATGACTTATGTAAATCCTGCCAACCTCCTGACATGAAAACTCTTACTGATACAGATCAAAAGTCTTATTCTTAATGCAAATTGAAGGTAAAAATCTTACTATCGGTCAAAATCACATAATGCAAATAGGCTATAGGCCTACTGCACATTCTTCAAAAAAACTTATTTTTGTATATAGGCCTAGGCCTACCAGAAAATCTTATTTTGTGGATTTGCTGGATGATGAAAAATCTTACTAAATCTGATAAAATTTTACTGATTGGCAGGTATGTGAATATCGAGCGAGTAGTAATGGCGCTTTCCTTCGATATGAATAGTGACCCTTTTCTAATATTATTGACTGCATTCCTTTTGAATAATATGCATTGAATAGTGACGGCCTCTTACGAATAGCGACCCTTCAAGTATTGGAAATCGGAATAGCGAATTTATTTCGAATATTATATTACATATTTCACTTTACATATTGTCGTTCCATTTTTGTTTTTGTTTTTGTTTTTGCCTTTTTTTCTCTTAAATCTTTATTGCGCAAATAAATCAAAACCCGAATCATAAAAATAAAACATTTTTACTCGTTGTTTGGGTGTTTGCCATATAGGCTATATTGTCGATTTTCAGAAAAAAGTCAAAAATATATAACATAAGCGCGAAAACAGCGGAAGGGTAAGACTACTAGAATAATAGTTTTTATTGGAAAACAATTTTGCATATACAATCAGTCTAACCCCTTTGATATTTTTTTTCGCGCTACCAGCTCAAATACTAGAGCTCGGGGGGGGGGGGGGGCAGTGCCATTACAAGGTGTACACCATGCGCGTGTATGGACTTTCAAAATAGACCCTAAACAAGTAATTTTCTGTAGTGTCAGCATACCCTAAACAAGTATTCGAGTCTGAAAAGATACCCTTTTCAAGTAACATCCTGTTAAAAGTATACTCTTTTTTCCCGATTTTGGTGATTTTGATACCCTTTTCAATGTACGCGCGTACATCGCCCGACCGTGAAAAACAACCCTTTTTACGCGTTTTTTCACACGCGCATGGTGTACACCTTGTAATGACACTGGCCCCCCTGGGTACTAGAGGCATCATCCAAAATAGCTCTACACATGACATTTAAGACTGAAGACAAGCACATTGATATCTTTTAGGGTACTGATCAAGGTTGAAGGAGAAGATCTCGACGCGGATTATATCAACCAGGGAGGTGGCAAAGTCCCACCTGTATCAACTGTAGTTTGAGTGCCCACGGGCGAGGCAGAACGTATAGAGTCATTATTAAGTTCTTGATATATTTTTTTTTTCTCTTTTTTTGGGGTTACTGTTGTTCGAACCATCAGGAGCTTATGAGTTATAGCAGCAAGCGAGTTTGTACAGATGAGGGTCACCTATAGACTACAGGGAAACCGTGGGGACGTCCTCAATGGCTTTTTCGTCCCCCCCCCCCCTGCCACACCCCTTATTATTATCATGGTCCTAATTTGGGGCCGTGAAAAAAAATTGTTGGCCGCGAAAATTTTCCGCCTCCCAATATCGATGTTCCAAACCACATTGTATTGAGCGCCCCGTGCATGCGGTTAGTAATAGTATGTGGTTTGGGTAATTGATCGATGGATGGACATCCTATCGTATTTTGTAAATACATGTAGATTAAATCATCGATTGATAACCTGAAAATCACATGCATGCTTTGAAACGATTTCATGTTGGAGAAATTGATGAAAAATTAATTTAAAAAAAAAGTAGCAGGCCCCATTTTGTTAAGCCATATGAAATGTGAATTGCATTGTTATATCTGTTCCCCCCGCCGGCAATTATTGTAAATATGTGATTATAAACACTTTTCAGCAGGGTTGACGTCGTTTTCTTATCGGCTGTCGTGACAATATCATATTTTGTAAGAGATTGATAAACAAATTGTCTGATAGACGCAAACGATACCTGGGCTTTAATTAATGCACAAATTTGTTGTAGATCATCTGAAGTAAGCATACTATGCCACTGGCGTAAATCCCGGGGGGGATGGGGGTGTTATATCCCCCCCCCGATTTTCGAGGCGGGGGGGGGAATGGCCTGTACAATCATCCCCCCCCACTTTCAAGAAAAAACTATATTTTCTTATTAATTAATCATTGATAAAATTGCTATATAGTGAGAATTTCTCCTGAAATGCGTTTAACATGCTTAAGATCGTCCAATTTTAATTCTAA
>JZLH01S0057016.1:4958-22959 GCA_001188425.1 Eucidaris tribuloides | reverse complement strand
GAGCGGGACTTCTGTGGTTGGACTCAAAGGTGTTGACGACGACGGTGATTGGACAAGAAGACCAGAAAAGACGGCGGCCAATTTCACCGGACCTACGTTTGATCACACTCTGGGCGAAAATAGTAATGGTATGTCAATTAATATATTACTCCGCAAAGGTAAATGACATGATTGGGGGTAATCCTCAACTTGGGGTGAAACATTCTAGAATCAAGTTAACTGTGCAAGGATTCTACTGTGGAAATTTGGTAATCAAAAGTTGACTTGTTCTGAAGTTACTTTCATCAGTATGTCTTATGACAGACAAAGCGTAGTGTAGCTTTCCATGGAATCTAATCCTCTCGAGCCTCGAGAGAATAAACTGCTGGCCTGTTCATGCTTGATTCTCCCTAGGTAAACAAATTCAAGTTAAATCGTTCACTGGCGTAAATCCCGTTGGGATGGGGGGGGGGGGTCTATATGCCCCTCACTTTTCGAGGCGGGGGGGGGGTATGGCCAGTACAATCATCCCCCCACTTTTCAAGAAAAAAACTATTTTTTTTTTAAAACTTAATTAATCATTGATAAAATTGCTATATAGTTAGAATTTCTCCTGAAATGCGTTTAACATGCTTAAGATCGTCCAATTTTAATTCTAAAAAACTCAAAAGCTCCTGGCTCGGTTGCTTCGCTCCCTCGCTTGCACTCCCTCAATAATTTTTACATTTCGGCCCGGAAAATTCCTGCGTATGGCCTTGTTTTTCAAGGTCCACTGTATGATATATAGTTATAATCAATCATTTTGAAAATGTGTAGTTCCGATTTTTAACTTATATTTATTCAAAACGTTAGTTTTAGAATGAAGTATTATACTTGGAGACATGCAGAGACCAGCAATCTCAACTGCCCGAATTAAAGAACACTGTCGTAAATTGGGAAATTGGGAGGAGCGGGATTGGGGGATATACTGAGTATCCCACCGCTTTTCGGGAAGGAGGGGGATGTTCTGTACAAATATACCCCCACTATTCAATAAGTCTTTTTATGTTTATTCAATTATTACTAACATTTATATTTTTTTAAATGCTAAAGATATTGTTATCTGAATATCCTGATGTTTCCGGTTTAATATCTCTCATTCATGTTCATTACTAACGTGTTTTCCATTGGTCCAAATTGGCATTTTATCCATATCATATTTAGTGCACAGATAACGCAAAATGTAGGCCTAATGAAACATCTTATTATCAACAAAATGCAGAAAACAAACTCAGATATTTTCACATGAGGACATAAGGAGCCCAATCGTTTTCTTTTCAGTTAAACCAATTGTCATTTTTTTCCACCTCTGATAAGCCTCCCCTGTGACAATGGCCTTTTTTCACATTTTATAGGCACCTGTTTTAATTTACGCGCCGCTACCGCCTTTTGTATAAGTGATACTGTTTCTTTAAATGCCCCCTTTTCTCTTTAGTTTTGTGTCCCGAACTTGAAACGACTTAGAGAAACTTACTATTTTTTTTCAGGCTCGCTCGCTACGCTCGCTCGCCGATATTTGATGTTTGAAGGTCTTTTCAGTCTCTGAATTTGAGATATTTCAGAAACATTTTCCCCTTTCATGAGATGTTATTAGTCACCATGCATTCTCACAGGTCCTAAAAATTTTCTCGCTCGCTCGTACATTGATATAGGCCGTGAAAACCCAACTGCAAAATTTAATGCTATGATATTTACTGTTTTTATATTATAAACAGCAAAAGATCGAGAAACACATTATGTGAAAGGTCTAAAATGTAATAACAATAAAAGCTACATGCCAAATTTAAGGTAGAAATAGTGATATTTTTGCACGTTGTAGGTGTCTCCTTTTCAAGAAATAGCCCTCGATTTTGGGGTGTCCCCAAAATTTGGAAATTTCATCGATCATCCCCCCCCCCCCCCACTCCTCGGACCGGATTTACGCCCATGTACTATGCAAGTCGACCATTTTAACCCTTTGGAAACTAGCCACGAGATATATCGTCGCAAAGTATATGGGAAAATGCGTGTTTTTAAGAGGGTCCGATCCTATTGAACATAACATATTTCTGAACTTTCTTCTACAAACAAGCGCTGATACATCAGCACTGTAGTGTAGAGTGTCTATCTACCAATACGGATACACAGGTACAGTGTAATGATGTCCTATGGGGCTTGTTGTTGTTGTTTTTTTCGCCTGACTATTATATCCCAATTTATACTTAAAAGTGAAACAGATTGAAGATAACTAAACTCTTCACATTGATTTCCTGTTTATGTAAGCATGTTAAGAGGTAACTTTAATGTGTGAAATGCCCGGGGTGAAAATGTCACTGTACATTTGGCATGTGAATTGGGCCTGAATTATGTAAGGGAAAACAAAATGAAATCTAATCTCTGGAACTATTTATCACCTGGAAAACATCCTAAGTAAAGTTAGTGAGACAAAAATCTTCCCGCGACTGAGCGGCACACACACCGCTGCCAAAGTTTGATACTCTCCATCGGGGGCTATTTGATTTACTGTCATCGCACAATGAGATAATTCTTGCTTTGTCCATATTGTCTTTATACCACCACCACCACCACCAACACCACCCCCCCCCCCACCCACCACCACCACTACCACCACAACCACCAAAAACCATTACCACCACCATCCCCACCTCCACCAACACACATGAACGTCATCACCACTACCACTAACTCAACCATTACCACCACTACCTCAACCATCACATACCAGCACCCTCCACCACTTCAACCATCACACACCACCACCACACCACCACTACCACACACCACCTACATCTCAATCACCACACACAACCTTCATCACCTTCATCACACCACCACCACCACCCACTACCACACACCACCTCAACCACCCCACACCACCACTACCACCACCACAAGTGACAACAACAACTAGCACAACACAGAATCACCACCATAACAAAAGATACACTTCAATTCTGATAAATGATAAATCACAATTACCAAATACTTTATTCAATCACATAAATAATAATTCATTGTCACAAATTAGGCACAATATGGAGTGTATGAACACACTATATATGTATCATAAAATGGTGTATAGCAAATAATTTTGCAATGACTACTTGTAACATCATTTTTTGTTCAAAGGTGGTAATATAAGAATCTAGAACATCCTTTTACGAATGGTCAAATTTTAGCACATTGGCACACCAGAGTTAACAATTATTAATGTGCAGAAATATGTATAATGTAAAATAACAATGCAGTCAAACAATAACATTGCAAAGAATTCTTCATTGATTACTGAAGGCAAATCAATAATAAAAAGCATATCACCATAACAGTAAATAGCATAAACCTTGTCTCAGTTGAACTTGAAGAAGTTGAAAAATTGCCTAAGTCGCAGGCCTAAACAACTGTTTATGTAGCAGGTGACAAGTGATAATTATATACTTATCATATATAAATTGATACATATTTTTGGTCACATAAATGTGACAGAACAAGTAATCTTTGGTATTCCTTCAGATAAAGTTCAGTTTTAGCTGTAACCGATTTTCTCCTGAAAATATATATAACTTTATCATAGTAACTACATACATATTAGATTTTCAGGAATATTTTCATAATGTGGTTTGATAACTGCAACAGATGAAATGGTGGCAATAACTAAGACAAACAAGATCAAATGCCGAGTCAAGTGATACAATCTTACAAATAATCACACATTTTTCTTGTAATTATGCATACATTATCACATTAATACATTGAATGTTCAATGCCAGAAAAAAAAATGTTTTTTTGACATTTCCGTCGCATATTAGCACCTTAATAGATCTACAAGATATCACAGGATCATAAAAACTACACACTGGTCCTATTAGGTAGAACAACACATCGCACTTTAAATTGGTGTAAATAATTAAAACAGATATAGATGTACACAATTATAAAGACATACATGTAAAATTATCAGGTGACATGAATTAATCATTCAAGTCTATTGCAGCACAATCACATATTTAATCACATATTTCAGAACACACTATATAATTTGCAAAAAGATTCTGATTTGTTAAGTAATTTTGTTGCATCACATAAATCTAATGAATGATGACACCATTTGACAACAGAGCGATAGCCACTATTAGGAAAGAGGAAAATGGGAACACCCCATTCAAGATGGAGAGATGAGCTTATGTCCAGCTAGACAAGGGACCACTGTATAGTCAAGACACGCAATAGGTAGAGTGACATTATTCTCCCTATCGCATAGAGCCGATATCAAGCGATATCTGATCGATCACACTTGGGATGTATACTTCCGGTTCCGTTAAATCGTATAGTCAAACGCCCAAAACATGTCATTTCGAACTTCGTCAAATTTGTTATATCAATACCTCATACAATGAGCAGACATGGATTGACCTGATGAACAATTTTGGAGAATTCTGTGTTGCAATTAAAGGACTTTCTTAGTGAAAGAAATGTTCCTACGACCAGTAAACAAAAGAATGAACTCGAAACTCTCGCCAGGAAAGCCACGAATGTTTACCCCTTGAGAGAGGAATGCGACCACACGCACGCCGAGTGGGAATGCGAACGCCTGTGTGCGAGGACGGCCGATGGCTTCGTTCATGGGCTAAATGGAAGGGTTGTCATATGAACGAAGGACTTGAAAAGAAATTATTTGGGAGATTATAAGAAAGATTTTGACATGATCCATGAGTATTTTAGCGTGCAATTTGTATCGCGCTTGCTTAAACTGGAAGTTTATCTCCCAAGAATAAAGGGTCAACGAATTAGAGCGCCACATATGTTCAGATTCGAATTGCTACACGCGATAGGGAGAATTGCCTCTACTTGGGAGAGGCCCTTGTTCAGCAGCGGGACAATACAGGCTGAAGAATAAATGTCCTGTTACTTTAACGCTCCTGCAATTCACATAAAGGGGTTAAAGATATTGTTATACATCTTATCACTACAGTTTGCACCATTTCCTGGCAAGAGAAGAACCTAATTTAATTACAATTCTGTTCCATACAAAACTCTTTTGTATAAGTCTAAAAAGTAAAAAGGTATCTTGATACGAGGCCATGCAGACATAACAAGCAGGATATCATGGTCAACAATGATATATCAGTGCAGCCAGCAATGGATACTTATATGCTTACTGATAAAATGAGCATATATGAAGATTAAAGATATTTCGATACACTTGCTGATATAAGTACACTCAAACCCATCTTAATGGCCACATCTCTATAGCAGCCAAAATGTCTATAGTGGCCATCAAAATGATTCCCCTGGAGACAAATCATGTATAAAATAACTTTTCTGCCCTTGGGTGGCCACTATAGACAGGTTCTACCGTATCGGTATTTTATGATGATTTAAGATTAGAGACTGCACAGGAAAATTGAATACTGAATAAGATTCTACAGCAATTAAAGAACACTTTTGAAGAGATAGTCATACAATTGATTCAGTAGTCATTACAGATATCATGGTCAGGTGGGTGCAATTTCATACATCAAAACATGGTAACATCAGTAAACACAATAATACAAACACATATTTTTTTTCTTTTCAATAAAACACACAGTCAGCAACTGACTTGAGTCACATGAATCATGGCATGTGCACCGTTGCTCTACAGACTCTGAATTTTACAAGTGTTTTCGGGTCCCGCCCTGCCACGCAGTTAGTGGTTTAAGAGCAGGCCGTCATGGAATCAAAGCATGTAGACGCACAGGGTGCACATGACATAATGCAAAATGACTCCAGTTGCTTGGACGATTGAACAAGAGATAGAGACTAATACCCTATTATATAGTCTCCTAAAAAAAGCTATACAGGCAAACCCCGTTATAACGAGGACGTCGGGACCCACAATATTTCCTCGCTATAGCCGATTGCTCGCTATAAAAGTACATGATAAAAACACACAAAAATGTATGCATATGGGACTACATATAAAGTAACAACATTTCTACCACTACTGCACTGTTTTCTCTAGTTTTTGCAAAATATATAAAAAGTGATTTCACTAACTAAATAAGTCACTGAACTGATTACAGCAGAGCTGAAAACGTAAGTGAACGATGATTCCAACTTCTCCGTTACCGAAATGGTGCAACGGGCGGGAAGGAGACATCACGCAGATACATGTGCTAGCTGGCACGGGTCCTCGCGCTATTGCGCTGTGATAGGAATTTGTGTACAATGCGCGGTGGTGGTGTAGCACGCCCGATGTGTTGATCAACGTCTTGCAAGAGGAGTTAATTTGACAGCGCGATACATCGCTTGCGCTCGCTAGCCGACGTAAGCTGAAGTGGATGCTCGCTATAACAGGGTTAATTTCCTTTGTTTTTCTTTATGTTTTGGCTGGGAATTTACCTCGCTATAGCCGATCTCGTTACATGAGAATCATAATACACGGAGGTCTATGGAAGAAAAATTGGGACCCAAGAAATGTCCTCGTAATAAGCGGGTCCTCGCTATACCTGTGCTCGTTATAACGGGGTTTGCCTGTATTTTAAGACAATTGCTGTAAAAGTTTTAAAATCTCAATCTCACTCTAACAACTAGGTGAATAAAGTATAAATTAATGTAAATGAAAGGGTGAAATTGTTTATTATCCATACCAGAAGAGCACTGAATTCTCTGTCTGATGGTGTCATAAACTTTCCCCAAATCACCTGAAAATATAAGATATTGTTACATTGCACTGACAGTTGCTTAATTTGTACCTATGGTACTTTTCTTTCATATAGTTGTGTTAATCACACCTGAAAGTAAAATTGAGAAATAAAACTTTCAACACACAAAATATCAAGAGTGCAAAAAACAATGAGAGTCATGGATTGAATTCACAAAATCGGGACACATGCATCTCCAACCTGTGAACTTTGACCTTGGGAGGTTCGGGCTTGGTCCTGCCACACTTTGATGGTTTGAGAGCCAGCCGTCATTGCAGCCACCATTCACAGAAAACTGAGAGGTGCAGGAGACCAGAAAGTGGTGTATTCAGTCCATAAGTGGGTCATGAATGGGTCACCAGAGGGTCATCAGTGAGTCATGAAAGAGTTTTGAATGTGTTATCAGTGGGTCATGACTGGGTCATGACTGGGTCATCAATGCTGTTTAAAGACACTATTTAACATTCTGGAGCTTCAATTTAAACATTGTCAAACTTTGACACCCGAGCTACACGAATGGATCAATACACACACTAGAATACAAAACTTTAGTAAGTTATGTTGCCACTTGCAAGGTACATGAACATCATACAAAACTTTATATGCATCCTATGTTATCTTAATTGTAACACAGCAGTCTTTGGGAAAGATGGACATGGCAAATCCGGATATTTATAGATTTTCACTCTTTTAAAGCACTAAATGCTCGTTTTGGAGTACAATATTTGAAGGGTTTCATTTTCTGACCTTATCAGAGACACTTATAGCTTGAAAATTATGTAGCTCAGATTTGTTTTTAAACTGTAATCACTGTTAAATTATGCCTTTAAGTGGGTGAAATTGCCTTTTCTTTTAAACGAAACATCAAAGGCACCATTTAACAACGTTCCCCAAAAATCTGCGCTACATGTACATAAACATAGAAATAAAGTCTGATAAAGTCTAAAATTGAAGCCTTGAAAATTGTTTTATTTTAAAAACAATGATCACTGATGTGCAGTGCTTTATTTCTTAACATGCCAAAGGATTTAACTGCTATGGACTTTATGTGTATTATGTGGTGCAGATCAGTGACTTCGGCACGTTGAGAGTTAATAAGGTGAACTCTATGGGTAGCCAGTTTTGCCATGACCATTTTCCCCATAGATTGCTGTGTTACAATTGAGATTTGGCCTGATGCTCGATTCACAAGTGGTATTTATTCATACATTTGCCAATAGCAGCATAGCTTTCCATAGTTTTATATTCTCAGGTATTAATTTGTTCTTTCAAGCATATCATGTACACAGCTCAAATATCACAGTTTGACTCTTTTTTCTTTAAATTGAACATCCACAATGTTAACAGTGTCTTTCATTCTAGTCGATATATTCTGCACATAAATTTTCCAGGAAAACATTACAAAACTATTACCACACAATCACATGTATATTGACCTGTCACCATGATACATTGTTAAAGTTGTATATCTTATGAAACAAAACCACAGAAAGAAAAATACTTTGGATGAAAAATATAAATATTCAAAATTTTGCAACATGTGAAGGTGATAAAAAAGTAGATTTTTTTCGGCCATTCACTTTCATAGTTCATATCATAAATATTTGGCACTTTCTATACCTTTGGGTTGTGTGACTTTATCAGGGTAATGTGGTGACGGGTCAAATAAGTATTTCCTGGTATTTCCCGTTTCGCTTATTTGAGTCTCGGGCAATATCACCGTTTTTTGGGGGGGGGGGGGGAGCTCTTAAAAGTATTCCTGGTTGGTCATGCTCACGTTTGCATTTTAATCCAAGTCTAGGTGTGCATAATCACGTAGTAGGGACCAACACCATCCAGAACTTGCTTACGACTTCCATAGGATGATGGTTCCTGGATACATCCGACTCTGCCCCACTGATGAACCCACTTACCCTCCCAGTACCATTGGAATGAAGCTGGACTGTAGTCTCAGTGTGGTACTGAAAGGGGTTAACATGCCATCCCACCAGTCTACAAGTACTTCTGAATATCCTTGGCGGTATCCTAGATGCATAGAGGAGAAAGGGTGAATAAAAATGAAAAGTAAATTTAAATTATGCAAAATGGCTGGTGAAAAAGGTGCAGTATGATATTATCACAAAAGTACAAGTCATTATCTGGTTAGGCTGACCTAAAAAAGTAGGGGCATGGTTGATTCAGCCCTGCCTTCTGGATCTGCCATTGAAAAAAAAAATGATAAGGTGAAAAGCCTACAATAAACAATTTTGGTTCAAAATCTGCCTGGCATTTAAAGTCTCTCCACGTTAGGGTATTGATATTAGTTATTACAGTAACTGTTTAAATGTGTATAACTTCTTCTTTCTTATGAGTACAAATTGTTCCCATAATCCTAACCATCATAAATCATGACTGTCACTTTGATTTGTTTCATTCATTCATTTTTAAATCAGTCTGTACACGTTAACTTAGTTGTATACCAAACTCCAGACTCCTAGATAAGTTCAGCTTCAAATGTATAGTACATATTTCTGCTCCAAATGTCATGTCATAGCTTGTACCTGGCGAGCAAATGGCTCACATGTATTATATCGCTATCAGTTACATTTGACACACATCTACCATCAAAGAATTATTATAACTTCACACTTATTAATAGACAGGATTTCCCACTTTTTACAAGGACTTGTAAACAAAAGAATGTTGTTGACGGAAACTTCTGAATTTATAAACTGAAACAGGACAAAACAGTGTTACTTTGGTTGTTTGGTTGGTCTTTACGAAAAATAAAGGAAACATTCTCAGAATGAAATCAACGTTTCAGACACTCTGACCTCAAAGGGTTAACACTCCAGCCCCATACATTACTACCACACTACATATTACCTTAACCCGTTGCCTCCGAGATTCTAAAATTTCCATAGAGTTAATACAAAATACATCTGATTCCCTTAGTCAACGGGTTAAGAGGATTGATCACTCACCTTAGGTTCTGTTGTTGGTGAATATCTCTTGACAGGATTTCCTTCTTTATCTACCAAAAACTGGGGGGAAAACAAATAAGAACAGTTTACAGTGTGACCACCAGTTGTGTCTTCATTTGGATTATGCAATGCTTCTACAATGTTGAGATTGGTGTATAGTCTGAAGACATTAAGTGGAAATAACAATGTAGTTGGGACTGGAAGCTGTCATCATCGGACTTGCTTTTATTCTCTGGGAACCTAGTAACAGGCTTTTTCAGTACTCTATATCAAATGAATACACTTTGATATTACACGGAATCCAACTTGTATATTTGTTGGTGCTATGTTGGGCAAATCATTGCTAGCTTTTACATTGTAGTGGAGAACCTTTATCATAAGGTATACATGTACATGCATACAATTATTTTGTACAACACTATTCAAAGCTTCTCAATTAAGATGTTGAGATAAAAAATCATTGATGCTCCTTATCAAGACAGTTATCAGAAATTGCTATGAAATACAACACTGAGCCTTTCATCTTGAATGTACTGACTACAGCAGCTGTGATGTTATGTGATAACATAGATGAATTGTCTGACTGAAGCAAATTCCATTCCAGAGAATTTAAAGGTAAATGACATGATTGGGGGTAGTCCTCAACTTAAGCTGAAACTATTATAGAATCAAGTAAACTATACAAGGATTCTGCTGTGAAAATCTTGTTTAAACGTTGTCTCATTCTAAAATTACTAATGTCAATATCCCTCGTGGCAGGCAAACCTGTTGTGCAGCTCTCTATGGCTTCTGTATTTATCAGGGCACAATAGAATTACAATAATAGTATGTTCATGCTTGATTCTTCTTAAGTAAACAAATTAGAGACAAATCCTTCTGGCTGGGAGATCCACTCCACCTGGTATACATAGTTGGTACATGTATTTCAACTGATTTGGTTCTTGAAGCATTTTCAAGTGTTCTCAATCATGCTACTAATCTTAACTTCTACTGTTGTAGACTAGTGCCCCTTTTTACTTCAGAGATGACTGATTTGTTTAACTCACACCCAACTTAAACTCTCAATCGATAAATTGACCTACAAATACAGAAATCAAGGTTTCTGTGAACAATTCATGCATAGACATCCACTGCCATTACTTAAGATTACAGGACAGCTGCAATCTGTAAGCTCCATGTAATAACACTTCCCCGGTTAGCATAGTGACTGAAAATTTCCAAATAAAAATCAACTATCAACAAGTCATGTAAGTTCATCATGATCTCAAAATTAAAATATAGGCAAAATTGGTCTTCTATATCTCAATAATCTCACCTTGGTAAAATTCCACTTGATACGACTGTTGAGATAAAAACAAACAAATCAAAGTTAGATGAATTGATACAGATGAGACTGGTTACTCATTCATACAAAATCATGTGCAATCTTAAGGCCACCGCACACTATGCGATTTTCCGTCGCACGACTTACCGATTTGCATCTGAAATAAATCCTGGAAATAAATCAACGTGTATGAAATATAAGCTTTGTTTTTATTTCAGATCCAAGTCGGTGCAGTCGTACGACAAAAGTCGTGTAGTGTGTGGTGGCCTTTATATGTCTCAAGTAAAATTAATGAATTGACTAATGGAGAACAATATTTTAAGTTTTTAACGATACAATTAGTGACAATTGACCCCGACATGTGACCCATTTGTTTCTACATGTATAAAATATTTGTCTAGTTTTCATAATTATTTCCTAAATAATATCAATAGTGATAGGTAGAAAATGGGATTTGGCAACAAATTTCAATGACATTTAACCTTTGAACCCAGAGAGAACTGGCCCAAACTCTAGTCATTACATCTTTGCCTTAAGTTTCATCTTTGGTCCAAGTTTTGTTACAATTCTTTCAGTGGTACAGTATTTGAGTAATCTTATTCATAAAAACATCACCAGGCCACAAGTTATATGTCTCTGGTTTCTTTTGAAAGTAAAGGCATTAAAAGTACCTCAGCAGGGACAATTATAAGCCATTTTCTCCAACAACAACAAAATCTATGCATTCACTAAATTCTTAGACTTTATCCAAGACACTTGTAGTATGGATGATTATGTACCTCAGCTTTTTTAAACTCACAACATTTAAATGAAGACTGGTACTCACTTTCCAAGAGTTCCTTTCTGCTTTATCTTCAGGTACTTGTACAGGGGAATAGCGTCATCACCATTCACATTGATTTTGGCAAACATGTCGAATTGAACATCAAATTTCTTAACAAATTCCTTGATTTGCTCATTGGTTCCAGGTTCCTAATTGTGGGGAAAACAAAGCAACAATCACAATTACAATGGATATCATAACAATAGCAATCAATCCCTACCTCCCTCCCCCCCCCCAATAAAAAAACCCAAACAAAAACACACACACACAAAAAAACACCTGAATGTCCTACAAAATATCATAGCAATTCCGTTTTCACTGATTGGTAGTAACATTACACCATTTATGAGGTAATGCAATAATTCTTCAATGGCCAGGTGTTCTGGGTATGGTATATTCCTGTTTTTCGCTGGAAAATAACACTTACCATTTGGATACATAATCATTCAGCATGGTCCGATGCAAGTCATTTCTATGGTTTATTCAAAGTGTTGTAAATTGATACCGAACACCAAACTGATACCTTTACAGAAATACTTGAATGATGACTCAACAAAAAGTTCTTGCAGTGATGTATATGTACATAACTACTTACAGGCATCTTCTTCATGCATAATCTGAAAGTCATACCTGCCAACCCCAAATCCTAAGAAATAGGGACAAACTGGTCTGAAAATTTGAAAAATAGGGACATTTTTAAATATCCTATACATTTCTACAGACAAAAATTCTCAAAAATCGGGACACAACCCAAATTATGAGTAAAACACGTGTTTTCTTTTGCCGAAAATAGGGACAGTCCCTACAAAATAGGGACAGTTGGCAGGTCTGGAAAGTGTTACTTATTGTTTGCTTCCAACATTGTGTTGTTTTTGTTGCTCTTTGATGGTTTGATATGGGTCCAGGAATATAACCTATCCAGAGACCATATAAAATTTGTTGACATAATTTCATCTGTCTCTGACCGAGATGCTGAGTGAGACGTTGGAGGGAATGAGGGAAAAGTTCTGGAAGTGGAAGATGGCTTTTGAGAGCAAGGGTTTGAAGGTAAACCTTGGAAAGACGAAAATGATGGTGAGTGGAGCAGAAAAGGAAGTATCAGTGAGTAAGGAAGACCCATGCGGCATGTGTGGAAAGAGGGTGAGGGCAAATTCAGTGTTGTGTGGGAAATGTGGAAAATGGATTCATGGGAGATGCACAAAGATGAAGAGAGTGACCCCGAGGTTGGCAAGAGATTTTGTGTGTGGAAAATGTGAAAAAGGACCAGGAGAGATGGTGGAACATGTTGAAAAGTTGTGTGACGAAGTGGAAACAGTGAAAGAGTTTTCATACTTGGGGGACAGGGTGAGTGTGAGTGGAGGGTGCAGGGCAAGATTTGGATGGGTGAAGTTTAGGGAATGCGGAGAGTTGTTATATGGGAAAAGGTTTCCTCTGAAGATGAAAGGATTAGTTTATAGGAGTTGTGTGAGATCGGCGATGTATGGGAGTGAAACGTGGTGTTTGAGTGAAAATGAGATGGGGATTCTGAGAAGGACTGAGAGAGCAATGGTGAGAGCGATGTGTGGTGTGAAGCTGATGGACAGGAAGAAGACTGAGGTTTTGATGCAGATGTTGGGTTTGGAAGAGACGGTGGATCAGATGGCGAAGGCGAACGGAGTACGTTGGTATGGACATGTGTTTAGGAGGGATGTTGATCATGTTTTGAGAAGGGCGCTTGAGTTTGAGGTGGCTGGTCAGAGGGGAAGGGGGCGACCGAAGAAGACATGGAAGAAGCAGGTGGTGGAGGAGAGTAGGAGGGTTGGGTTGAGGGAGGAGGATGCGCCGAATAGAGTAAAGAGGAGGGAGGGGGTGAGGGTGATTTCTGTGAGTGCGAGGTGAATCCGGCCACTCCCGTAGCTCTGGGACTAAACCGGATTTAAAACCTGGATTACTACTACTACTACATTTAAAGATGACAGTGTAAACATACTTCACACAAGCTCTTTCTATTCTTTGAAAATTTCAAAAGGGGAAATGATGAGAACTTCTTTTCAGTGCAGACTTTTTCTTGTCTTTACTTTCAGGGGCCTATTGCATAAAACTAACTTTATGAAAACTCTGTGATTGTACCATTCATTTTCCTATATGAAAAAAAAAAAACCCTCTGGTTAAAATAACCCAAGTTTTTCTCTGGTTAATTTTTTATGCAATAGGCCCCTGGTTTTCATCTGCTATTCTGAAAAACAAATATTTACTAAGTTTACACCTTATTTCAATATCATGCCAATCCATAAATGGGGAAATTTCTTGAATTTTTTTGGCGAAAAATTGCCTCTTCTGAGTTTGTTTGTGGGTGCTAATCTGGAATAGCCCTCAACCCCTGCATATTTTTGTTGTTGTTGTAGCCTAAGATTTGGTGCCATTTTTTTCTTTTGAATTACAAGAATTTTCCATTTGTTTGTTTAGTAGTGTAGAACAGTCAATCTGTGTTTTCCTTTTGTTATGCAATTTCTCATTTGCTCCAACTTGGCTTTCCTTCAATGTGGTTGAGTTGGCCATCCTTTTGTTATAATGACTTTGTTCAGATGAATCCAGCCAGTAAGTCACCACACCAGATTATTGTTATCTCCTTGGCTTTCTAACTTGTTGCTTTGGCACATTACGTTACTTTATCCCCATTGGTCGATTGACCTAATTTGAATATAATTTGCATAGAATTTGTAGAGTATTTTGGACTACATGTAATGACCAAGGCAAGATAGCCCATGCTGATTAAAGGTCAGTCTCTACCAGTATTTCAGAGAATCTACACGCGTTTCTGTCCTGCCTCCTTCTGATACTTTGACAATCTACACACACCCTACATACCACGCCATCGGCCACCCTACAGTACAGTAACTTCATTTTATCATTACAATTTTTTTAGGATTATCTTTTTATTGAGGCAAAAAAAGGAAGTCAGACTTACCTGACCACCGAATTGGTTGCACGGGAATGCTAGAATCCTGAGACCCTTATCTACATAGTCCTTGTACACTTGCACAAGTTGGTTGTAGTTCTTGGTCGTGAACCCTCAGCTGGACGCCACATTGACAATGAGACAGACATTACCCCTACCATAAATGAAAAGAAGTGAACACAGTAAAAGATAAACAATCAAACAAATGACATGTGTTATAAATAATGATAATAACAATGTTTTTATCCAGGGTAGTCAGTTCAGTCAAGTAGTCTGCTCTCTACCATAAATGTTATGTTATAAATGAAGATGACATAGGGCACTTTTGGGAAGAAAGAGCAATGCCTGTGCATTGCAAGAGTTTATTTGATCATATTAGTTTGTATGATGACGTTCTGTGCAATAAATTGTCCATTATTGAATCTGAATTGAATCTGGGTTTCACTACCTGACTCACAAGTTAAACTATACGTATGCACGGACTCAGCTGTGACAATTTTGTGGTAATTTTTTTGACTCATTTTGAAAAATATCTAGCATCATTATACCTTGTGACAGACACTTAATTTGCTGTGTAGCTTTCTATGGGATTGATTTCTCTCGGGGCATGAGAGAAATTCATGACAAGTATGTCCATGCTTCATTTTTTTTAAAGTAAGCAAATGAGACAAATCCATCCAACCAAGAGATACACCCCAGCTTGTGTACAGATTGGTATATCTTTCAACCAATTTGGTTCTGGAGGCATTTTTAAAAAAAATTTCTCTCAATCCTTTAATAGTAGAAATTCGGTCAAACCTGTCCAGGTGGACACCTGTACAGGAGGGGCACCCTCATAGGACAGAAAACCAACTCCCCAGAGCAGGGGAAAAAATTCTTTTCAGGAGCTACTTTTCCCGTTTCAGTGATTTCCATATATTCTTTTGTATTGAACCCTATGATAATTTTTAGGGGCTCTTTTGGCCATTTCAGGGGCAAAATCGCCCGGAGGCCCTGTGTACTATTTTTTCCCCTGCAGAGCAAACTACACATGAATGAACCTGTACAGAAAGGGGGCTTGTCCTCAAAGGACATTTTTATTTTCCTTCAGCGTCTTTTCTATACAGGTTGGAGTGTAATAGCAACAGCATCAAATAAGTAGCAGAAACTAGAAAAACTATATAATGACCCACGTGACAGTCCCATTTTATTAAATTTTAACAAGTTACTTCATTTACAGATAAACCTGTCTATAGCAACCACCCAAGGAAAACAAATGTGGCCTTCAGGCTGCGATCACACAGAAGTATACTATTCGGGTATACGGTGCACATTTTGCAGGGCACGCATATAGCTTAAATCAAAAAATGTTATTTCATAGTACCGGGTCACATAAGAGGGCACTACCGGTATTCGAAAAGGCAATATAGTATAATATATATAGTATAATATGTAGTATAGTATAGTATAGCATAGTGTGAATTGTGCGCGTTAGATTTTCGTGCAGCATATACCAAATCTTCTGTCCATTTCATCGCCACCAAAAGACTAGTTTGCAGCCACAAATCCTTGTCCGTCGTGCTACGCAAATCAGGGTCTGAACAATCTGTACTGCAGACTAGTACTTCCACAGGCTCTGTGTTATAGCTGCTCCAGATGCCCTGACCAACAAAATTAGCCTTGGCTCAAGACCCTGTGGAATTTTACTGCCAAAATATAAAGTCTGTGACTCGCCCTGCCCGTATACATGTACACGTAGCGTATACTAAATACTGAATAGCGTTTAACGAATACCATATACCGTACTTTTATGTGATCGCAGCCTTATAGACAGATGGCTGCTATACTCTGTCCCCACGGGAATCATTTCAGTGGCCACTATAGGCAAGCTGGCTGCTATTAGAGAGGTGGCCACTAAGACAGGTTTGACTGTACCATTAATATAACATACTTATACTTCTCTAGTGAAACTTCATTGCCGTCAATGTCCTTTGCTGAGAATTCATAAATATTCTTGGCATTTTTCCACCAGTCCGGGGCTCGCTCACTTGATGCAGCCTGCAAATACGGGAAGAAACACAGGAGTAGTGAATTTACCTTGTGAAGACATTCATGTAAAATAGTGGAACCCCGTTATAAAGAGGTCTGATATTACAAAACCCTCTCATAACAAAGTGGTTTTGTAGGTCCAAACTATTTGTTTTTCACCTTGATATGGTGAGAAACCTGATACAGTGTACTCCCGTTATAACAAACACAGTTATAACAAAATTCATGTTGAAACGAAGTAGAAATTCAGGTCCCAAAATACCTTTATATACTTTCACGGTTTGGTTATAACAAAATTTTGATACAACAACAGAAAATTGCCAGTTCCGAGGGCTTGGTTATAATGGGAGTCGCCTTTAAAATGAGGTATTTTGTCATGGTTTTTGCTTTCTCATTAACGGAGGTCAATTTATGCCTAGTGGGATACCACTCATCAGTTACAATTAAAGCCGAAAGGGTACCAACACCCTAAAAATCAAATTTGTATACAGCTAAAAATAGGGCTGAGTCATGACAGTTATTTACCGTTCACACGCCCGTCAGAAGGTGTCAACGTTTACAAATTTCCGTGCAAGTGTAAACGATTTTTACCCTTTTTTTCTATTCAAAAACAAGACATCCAAAATCAAACTATACAATTTCTTTTTAGGGTAATACGGAACTTAATACTAGCGCTAATAATTTCTGATCCTAAAAAACGAACAGTTTTCGAATTTATAGCAATTTTTATGCTTAAAATGTCCTTCAGCAGTCAGCTTTATTTTGTGTTTAGTCTCAATACAAATTGTTGATATTAATTTTTACCCGATCATGTCGTTTCAAAGTGTGTTACGCGAAGCAGTCCAAGTAGGTTATATGCAATCAAACAACTGGTACACATGGACAATGCATATTGTTCACTTTCTCTGTCTCTACTTTGTGGGAAATTGTGCAGGTCTTTCTTAGGGCTAGCGACTAGCGATAAAGTTTATTAGAAAAATCTCGGCTCCCCCCCCTCCCCCCCGCCCGAGATTTTTCATTAATAAATTTAAAAAAAAAAAAGCTGAAGGAGCATTAGCGAATCTATTTATTGGTCAGGTTATGACTTTGGGGGCATAAAGCTTTTAAATATAAAAACAATTCCCCAAAACTAAACTTGGGCTTTAACATGTGTTCGATGGTTCAACACTTTGACGCATCACCGATGGTGTTTATAGTAGGATGACTGTAAGAAAACATTCTTTG
>JZLH01S0057014.1:0-35439 GCA_001188425.1 Eucidaris tribuloides | reverse complement strand
ACGACAACCCCCCCCCCTACTACCCCTCCCCCCCCCCTAAAAAAAAAACGAAAGAAAAAATAATAAAATCACACAGCAGTTTGTAGTCATGTTACTTTAACTGTCAGAGTCGCAAAACACCTCAAATCTTCCCTACAAAGGGGGAGGGTTTTTTTAGCCCACCATTGTCACTCCGTGCCAGCTAACGACGCCTGTGACACTCAAATATCGTTATCAACCCTCTGCTGGGTATAGAATGTCGAAATATTCGTTCTATAACCCACAACGGTCAAAACTTGTTTTGTTACCATGGAAACGGACTGACCAATGGAATGGCTACGCAGTGGGTTTTTTTTCTTGCATTCCCCGCAATTTTGGGATCGCAATGGAAAATTTGATGCAGAGTTCACAGCAGTGGGGAACTCTAGTGACAAAATTCTTCTTGTGTAGCCCACTGTGGGGTATTCTACGTCGAAAACCTACCATTGCGTCACCCGCTGCGGGGTGAATATCAACAGTCTTCTTTTTAACATTTTTTCGATCATACGCGCCATTGCCTCTGCACAATAAGCCTTAATTGTTAGGTTCTGGTTTTGGTTTTTGTGTTTTGCTTTGTTTTGTTTGGTTTTGTTTTGTTTTTACTTGTTCTATTTTAACTTTTCCTTTCTTCATATCATATTTGCCATCCATTTATATCATTTCATTTCATTCCACTGAAACTGAGTTTCTAGCTCTTATATTTTGCTTAAGGTTCCCAGATGGCATTTTCTTCATAGTGCCATTATATTTAGACAATGCTAATGTGTAGGCATGCAAAAGAGATCACCTGCCATTAAGGGAGAAGGAGCCGGCAACTAACAGACATAAGTTAAGAAAATATTTGAGTTCCTGCCAACCAATCAGATCGCACGTGCACTGGATTGAAGGTGACTATGCGTGACCGATGCATGCCACCCGACGTGTGTTAGTCACGCCATGGTAATGTATGGACTGTTTGAACCGATAAGCTCCTCCCCCTATAGCTGTTTTTACAAGTTTTATCCCCACATAAAACTTGCAAAGACGTAGAATAAACACAAATTAATTAATTTATAGGGCCTTGCTGAGGGCGAGTATCACACAGCACCCCTTATTTAGGCTGTCTTTATCACCATGTACCATACTTCTCACAATACTCACAATGTCATTTATTTTCTTAACTTATGCCTGTTAGTTGCTGGCTCCTTCTCCCTTTAAAGATTCACTTTAGGAAATAAAGTAGCATGAAGAGATTTAGACCTTACGATGGAAAATAAACGTCGCTATGGTCTTCAAAGTAGTAAATAAACATCTTACCCACTCTGTATTCCGTCAAAAGCTCGTGATTCAATGATGTCGATGTCATTAGATTGTAAATTCCTGAAAAGGAAAAAGAAGATCGAAACGTGAATAAATTAATCCTCCGGCGGGGAAGAGCGAGTTGGATCAAGGTGAGGGGGGGGGGTCGATCCTACCTTATCTTAGCTACCCGACACCAGAGGTTTGGCAAACTGAAAGCTAGTCTGAATTAAACTCCCCCTTACCCCTTATAGAGAGCGCCTTTTGCGCACTCAGAAATATATATTTTTATTTTTTTATTGTGGTCTTTACAACATGTTTTTACATTTTTTTAAATTCTGTATACTTAATATTGTTTCACTGTGAAATTTAATGGCTTGGTTGTGTCTTATACTGCTGTTAAAACGCATCTTTGCATTAGGTTGTATCAATTGTTCATGTATTCAAATCCATATTTCGTCGCTAAATTCACGAAGTGGCACAAACCTCCAAAATTGCGTCCAATGTCAAATTTGAGTTATTTTCTGTTTTAGCATTCTCTGGGCATGGTCTTTCATTTCACACAATTTTAGAACCCAATTCTCTCTAATTAAAGAGATAACTAAAGTGCCAAAACGGCACGAGCCTGAAAATCTACATTAAACAAATCCACGAACCGGCACAAGCGCGCGCGCCGTTACGCGCCATTCAGTCATGCACATAAAACTTAACGGCGCGCGCGCTTGTGCCGGTTCGTGAATATTTGGGGGCGCGCAAAAGTGCCACTTCGTGGATTCTTCCTACACTGAAGCAACATTTTCTACAAAACGACACCTGCGTTTGAAGCTGTATTGTGTTAAAATTTGAACTTAGTTTGAGGACGGTTCTGCATGGAAGGCGAGAGTAGATACTTGGCTTTCTATCTGTGCTTGAATCACACAGCTTAACTTCATAACACATGGCAATGAGCAGTTGAAAGACAGATAAAATCTTTAATCGCGTTATACTCGAAAAGTGATTTCGCGCATCGTCGGTCGCGCGTGCCACTTCGTGAATTCAGCGACGATTTCTGCCCCTCCCCCATCTCGCCCGCCCCCAAGATCGACATCCCAGCCTTCATCAAGAGTAAGCCAGATTGAATGCGGCGTGAGTCCCCCCCCCCCCAAAAAAAAGTAAATCACATAAAGTACATTGAATCAAAATTCAAGAGTAAGAAGGGGCGCACATTCAATTACTTTTCACGGGGTTCATCATTAATTATTATTATTCTGTGGGGTGATATTATTCAGGTGACTGATCAGCAACAAAATAATCATGCCCCCCCCCCAAAAAAAAAATAATAAAAAATTGTTTTAAGTTTTAAGTTTGTAGTGTCCGTGCAAAAGTGTTTACTTTGTTGTGAATGTCTAAGCCAAATTAATCACCCCTTCAAACTACACCAACTTGACAAAAATAGCATGGTTTGAAAAATACAGTGCTGCAGTCCCCCGTGACCGTATTTGAATGACCAACATAATATTATCTTCGCACAGTATATCGAAGATATTCTATTTAATAACTTACAACTGAGATGTAGTCAGATTCCAGAATGTACGAGTCTTGACAATTGTGATGCGATTACCATCGAAATACCTGTAAAGAATAAAAATGAGTCTAAATGCAATATTAGCCTGGAAAATATAACGTGGTGACAATCATGTTTTTTTTATTAGTATGATAGTCCTATCAATAAATTTATATCGTTCTAAAGTCATCAGCAGGGTTTGGCTTGGAGTAAATAGCCGTGAGAATGCTGGGAATTTGCTTAAGGAGAATTCCCCTGAAAAAAACACGCCACATCTTATGATGATACTCACATTGAATGATAATTTTCTATTACATAATATTGGTTCCAATCTTCCCGAGTTATTCTCTAATTTGTCATGAATTTACAAAGGTAATAGTTTTAACATTATTCTCTATGGGACTTCATATTCCTGTTTGCAACCTAAATGCCACGCTTACAGTTTCTTGATGATCTTGTTGTGAAAGTCCCCGCCCGCTGGTATCTCTGTCAACTGGTTGTTTTTCAGAGATAATAGGTCGGTAGATGTCACGTGAGCAAAGGTGCCATCCTCGATATGAGCTATCTCATTGTTGGCCAGCGAGAGGGCGCTGTTCAGAGGACAGTCTCGTATGTTGAGTTGTGGAGGCAGACGACCGATGTGGTTATCGGCGAGATATCTGTTAAAGAACGGGAACGGATTGAAATTCAGTTGTAGGAAATAAAACACCCCTATCCAGATACGGTAAAATAATGGTCTCAGAAGAGGCATTTATAACCTTTTGTAATGGTTATTTATTTAGTTATTAATTAGTACTAAAGCGTCGGCCATTTTATATTTGCCTTGGTGTTATTATCTCAAAAGACAAAAGAGTTAGGGTTAGGGTTGCCATTCGGTTTCTACTTCGCAATAAGGTTAGAGTTAGGGCTAGGGTTAGGGTTATGATTTAGAGTTAGGTTAGGGTATGGAATATTCGCTGGAACAATCTGTCGCCGTAGCAAATGCCGTACACTCCACTTTACCTATTAATAGTACAATTTACTCAAAGGAATCTCGAAATTTCAGTTTTCAAAATTAAATGATCAACAAAGAAGCGTATCCATGTTTGTTAGTGATTTGAGGATTGTTGAGAGTAAGAACGAAAGTGAATTGTATGTGTTTGTTTCTGTGTGTGTGTGTGTGTGTGTGTGTGTGTGTGTGTGTGTGTGTGTGTGTGTGTGTGTGTGTGTGTGTGTGTGTTTACATGTTGTTTAATGTTGGATTTAGGGGTAATCAGACCTGTAGAATCTAATGAAAATATTTTCAAACACTTATGAAGTCATTAAAATAACGATTTCTGATTGAATGCCGAAATCCACTAAAGATATTACACATTTCTCATTCTCCTGTAACATGAATAATGGTTGCATGGAGCTACTAAGCTCCATGGTGGTTGTGAGGATAAATCCGACCTGCAGAATCCAATAAAAATATGTTTTTAATCGTACGATGTCATTGAAACACTGATTTTTGATTAGCTGCTAAAGTCCAATGAGAAATATCTCATGAATATAATAACAACCCTACTTTAGAAAATTGAAAATTCGATCCCTATGCTTCTACATCAAAAAGAGGAAGACATGCAATGTCCGAGTTACTCAAAGTAAGCACCCTACTGGGGATTATTTGTAATAATTAAATATTTGCAATGTATGATATCCCCTTTTTGAAAATGAATTTGATAATGTAGGTGATAAAAGGAAAATAGTTTCTGGAATCCACATCATATGAATTGCCGCTCACCATTTAACTGTGATGAAGAGCAGGATCAAAAGCCTGAGGTACAATATAAAACGTGTATCACAAATGACAACGTAAGATTGTCGATGATAGTTGAAATACACTTTTACCATTGTAAAAAACGTTGTCAGCAACTTGAACCAGCCTTATAAAACATGTCCACCTCTTATTAGCCTTTGCGGAACCTTGCCGTTGTCAGAACCACAGAACAATGACGTTCGCCCTCACGAAGCGTAATTTATGAATCCTTCAGCCACGGACCAAATAAACACTTTTTTCCGGGTCAAGGAGAATTGGCTCTAACATAAAAACCGGCCGAATAAGGCAGCTATGTTTGGTATCATCTTAAAGCTTAGACATCAGAACAAATGTTGGTAATAAAATTGAAGTAATATTGTGCGGAAATTATAACCTCTCTTTTAAATCTACACGAAACGCTACGAGATGTGTATCACAAAAATGACAATGTAAGCGTGTCAATGAAATAACCTTTTTTCCCCCAAAAAATAAAAAATCAGCAACTGAAACAAGCCCTTTAAAACAGGTTTACCTGTTATCAGCCTTTATTTAATTTTGCCGTTATTAGGACCACAGAAAGATGACAAGCGCCCCCACGCTCCGTGATTTATGATTGCGAATCCTTCAGCCACGGACCAAAACAAACACATTTTCGGGTAAATGTGGCAAGGAAAATTGGCTCTTAAATGAAAAAAAGGGCAGAAGGTGGCAGCTAAATTTGGGATCAACCTAAAGCTTAGACATCAGACGAAATGTTGGTAATACAACTTAAGCGGAAATCCGCGGAAATCTAAACATTTCTTGTGGATAGATAAAAAACATGGAAAATTAGTCCATTTTTATTGAATTACCCTATACTATATAATGAAGATTGCATTTCTATCCATTTTTAATCCATTTATGCAGTAAAATGATCTATCAGGAATATGTGACTGCAGTTTCATATCGATAACTTAAAAACTTCATGTTAAATTGAAAGGTTTATGAAATAAGTCACTTTTGCGGAAAAACTGTACAGGATTTTGCCATTTGGATGTGTAAAGAAATTAAATATTTTACTGAGGTATTCTTCAATGTTTTATCTTTCAGCAGGACAAGAAAAAAAATGAAAAATATCAAATCACCAAAAATGACTTTTGGCGCACTTTGATTCTTCCCTGGCCCACTGTGCGACGTTATAGCATAGACTACTATCGTGAAGAAGACAATACGACGGCATCCAAACTTACAATGATGATAGGTTGGTGCAACCGTGAAAAGCCACGTCCGGTATCTTGTCAATATCATTCTTAGACAGATGCAACGTTGCCAATTGGTTCAGATCCGTAAAGACCTTTTCATGTCGAAACGAAAATTTGTTATCGGTCAAATACCTGTAATATCAACACAAAAATATGAACAAATTTACTACTATATTCATAATCATTTTCTATTGCTGTTTTTTGGTGTTATTTTGTTGTGTTTTGTTTGATTCTGTTTTTAATTTAGGGTAGGTAACCACCAGGTATTGACCTGCCTTTCTCGGTGTGTAATTTATTCGAGAATGAATACGAAAACGAAAAAAAAGAAATAATGCTTACTTGTGGTCATGGACGTAACCAAGAAGAGAATGGAGATGGGGGGGGGGAGCATTTCTAAACGTGGGGCGGGGAACATAATTATAGGCGTACACACGATCGTTTAACACACCAACCGTCCTTAGGTACACGAATGGAGCGGGATGTCATCATATCCACTACTTTGTGTTAATCAGAGCCGTGATTTCCATCACGGTGACATCTAAATAATTCAGCGCACAACCGACATATCATAAAGTATAATAGATTAAACCATTCATTAGTCAAATGGTCTAATATGATGAAAATAAACACACCATGTGTGTGTGTGTGTGTGTGTGTGTGTGTGTGTGTGTGTGTGTGTGTGTGTGTGTGTGTGTGTGTGTGTGTGTGTGTGTGTGTGTGTGTGTGTGTGTGTGTGTGTGTGTGTGTGTGTGTGTGTGTGTGTGTGTGTGTGTGTGTGTGTGTGTGTGTGTGTGTGTGTGTGTGTGTGTGTGTGTGTGTGTGTGTGTGTGTGTGAATTTAGCAAAGGTGTTTACGTACACCGCAAAAAACTACGGTGTTGCATTTTACACCGAGCATGCTGCCCTATGCATGTTAATAATTATATAGATATGGTGTAAAATCGGAACACTCCGGTTGTTAATTTAACACTGATAGGAATATTTGTAACACAAAACGTATTAGAGGATAAGACCATGTTCGGTATCCATATCGTTAAATCTCCTGGGTGTTAGATTTGACACCGTGATGTTTGGAGGAAGGTGTGTTATAGGATTTTCCAACAATTGTTGATGATGCTCATTACTCACAAGGTCTGGATGCTGACCGGAAAGGCTCCTTCTTCTATAGTTATTATACTGTTACTGGAGAGATCCAAGGTGCACAGTGTGGTCAGATTCGAAAATGACCCGGCAAGGAGGAAGGTTATTCCATTTGAGGCCAGATTCCTGATAAAAGAGTGGACACAAAGCATACAATACACATTGAAGATGGCCTTGTGATGTCTTGGACTACAATACTAGCGTGCATGTAAAAAACTTTTTTTTTTAACTTTTGGAATGAGTTGTAAAATGAGGGTACCCCCTCCCAAAAAAAATGATAATAAATAAATAATAAAATAAAAAAATAAATAGATAAATAAATCGTACATACCCTACCCTCAACACCCAATTGTTATTACTGAACTTTTTGAAAAAAACCTTGAAAAGTCATATGCGATTCGACTGTATAAAAAATCGCATACTGTAGCTTCAGATTACTAGAAATATCTGGAACAACGATTCTTTCCACCTATTCTCGCGCTCTCAATAAAAAAACAAGCCCTTCAAATTAACTTCAAAATAAATGACAACACGCTTCCGATTTAAATTTCAGTCCATCTACGGTTCTATTTTAATAAACCGAAATAATACATACAGTGTTGATATGGAGGGAAGCCTTTCTTGGTAGCGAACAGCATCTGGAACATACTGCATCCGATTCGAATCTAAATAACTGTTAAGAGAAAAAGCACAAACAAATATCTTTAGAGTAACACTTATCAAGCATTATTTTGTGTAGAACTCAATTTAATCAATTAACAAGAAAAGGGTCTTAATATCGAAGGTATCAAACACATTTCCCCTTTCAAAACAAATAATTATAACGCCTTATTAGCCCAATAAGGAAATCTTGCTAAGGACGAAAATGAGCGTACATGGAAATCGAACTCCGGCCTATCTACGTGAAATGCAGAGCACGATTCGCTATACATCAGAACCTTCCACCAAAACAACTCTGGACTTCGATCCACGTTTAGGGTGCTCCTTAGGAAGTGATTGCATGGATGATGTACAGTGTTCAATGTGACATTACTCTCTTAATTCCCAAGACTTATTTTTACGTCCAACAGAGACTGGTTAAAATGACAAAGCCCTTAGACTTGAAATTTTAAGTCTGTAGAAGTTTTAAATTTCAAATCGTTTTGACTTAAAATTTCAGTCTGTTAGGATTTATTTTTAAGTGCCTTGAGGATTTATTTCGCTTTAAGTCTTTCTTTGGATTTAAATCTCCATTGTCATATACCTCATCCCCACATTCACACAACACACCATCACATGGACGCGCACACACAAAACACAGACATACACGTACAAAACACACACAACACTCACACAACACAGACACAACAGGTACATACAACACACACAACTCGAATACAACGCACACATACACAACAAACACACACACAACACACACAGGACGTCGGGACTTACAGTTCAGTGAGGTTCACGTTACAATCAAAACTGTGTTCATCCAACGACACGTCGCCAATGACATTGTGTTTGAGATCCAGTTTACGCAAGTCTACGAGTTCGCACAAATCTCCTTCATTTACACCAATGATTGAGTTATGAGACAGATACCTGTAACACAAACACATAACAAAGAGCAATGACAAATAGTCAATCAACGGCAATCTTTTTTTAATAATGATAATAAATATAATAATAATCCATCGAAATAGACATCACAAACAGAAATCTTCCGAAAATTCATTTTGCCCAATTGATCGTGGGCCCGGCAGCCACTGAGCAGCGCCAGATCGACATTGCTCTATCCCTTAAATCGTTCAACGCCAAACAGGGTAGCAGCAACTCCCATCTTTTAACATCTTTTGGTCTGACGCGGCCGGGGTTTGAAAGGGCTTGAACTCCCGACGTCCCAGTTGTGAGGCGGACGCTCTACCAACTGAGCCAACTGACCGGTAAAAGTAAGATCGATAGTTAAACAGTGTGAAAACCACATGTAAGTTATTGTCACACTTTTCATATCTGACCTACACAATAGTGTTTGAATGGACAATTAAAACACCGGAACACAAAACTTTAAGCAGTTATGTTGCCCCTATAGCAAAACGTGCATGAATTAAAGTCGTAGTGACAAATACTCTCTAACACAGAAGTGTATGGGTGAGAACGAGATTGGTTGTTCATTCATTTCACGTTTTAAAAAATACGTAATGATCGTTTTGAACAACATATTTTTTCAGGTCTTCATTTTAAACCTTACACTGTACACTAGTTGCAACAAGGATCGTGGAGCTAAGATTTTTTTTTGTCCGACTAGAAACCTTGTTAAACGAATCCTTTAAAACCTGTTTGTGTAGTGGCTTATACACTGCACAAAATAAGGTGTTAAAATCGACACCAATTGTGTTTCCCAATATAGATGTAGACACGGCATTGAATTTCATCAAACTGGGTATCATTTAAATAGTGAAGAAAAAAATCTATTTCACCTCTCATAACCAAAATGTTGCCTTTCGTACCATTTCTGGTATTTTTTGTTGGCAATACCCTAGGTGTTAGATTAAACAACTTAGTCTTAGAGAGTTAATTTAAACAAATGAAACAATAAAATAACTACTTAAATATACTAACAAAATGAAGGGATAAATAAATAGACTGATATAAAATATAACAATTTGTCAGTTGATTAATTGGTGACATTAACATTAATCAATGGCTCATATTTAAATAAATAAATAAGTACATGAATAAATAAATATATAAATAAATAAATAAATAAATAGATAAATAAATGAATAGATAGATAAATAAATAAATAAATAAATAAATAAATAAAAAGTTCCATTTCTAAAGGTGCTAAACCTGTTTCCTACTAAAATTTGGACCGAGAATCACATCAGTACATTATTCATCAATTTATCAAAATAAAGTATACAGTCGGAAGACTAATTACACAAGCGAGTATTAGGCCTAAATATGTATTTTTACTTTACTTTAGATTAAGAAAAAAGAACACCTGGCTGTTCAAAATTTGCCAAAGAAGCGATAATGTTCGTTTGTTGTTTGTTGTTATCAGTAATAACAGATTTAGCGCTTTTTGGAAATTAATTATAAAAGATTTTTTAAAAAATATGTATTACTCACAATTCTTGGATATTACGAACACCCGTAAATGGCACGTGGTTAGGTAAGTTTTTCTTGTAAAGCACGTAGGAGCTTGCATCATAGGCGTCGTCCGAATACAGGCTAAGGTTGCTGATTGTGTTGTGATCAGCGTATCTGAGGAGATAAAACGGCCGATTTAATGATAAATTATGATTAAAGTCCGAAGTTTTCCGTTTTAAAAATGTCAAATTCCGTTTTCTCCATGTTGCAAATGTGAAATTCCGGGGTTTTTCTGCGTTGTAATTTTCCAATTTTCCGACGTGAATTTGTGTTAAAAAAATCACAAATAACGTCAATCTTACTAGGCCCATGAAGGCGTTGATTCGGGTTTGGGGACATACCGGTATTTACAAGTAACGCATAATTTCTTTGGCATTATTAGGCGTCTTTTTGGTAAATTATTTCAGTTTTATTCAATAAATATTTATAAATTTTACTTTGTGGAGAATTTTTAGGAATGATTTTTTTTCCATTTTTGCTCAGAATGCTGTTTTTCGCGTTATATCTCAAATTCCGTGATTTCCGCGAAAAATCCGTAACGCGGTAAACTTCGGTCTTAACTTATGACACAAGATTATTTTTCCTAATAGTGGAAAACAAGGAATGTGTACCGGTGAAGATTTTCCAGATGTATACCAAGTGTGGGTTTGAATTGTTGCCCCACCCACCTTATTCGCCAGATCTGGCCCCATCTGACTTCTACATGTTTCCCAAACTCAAATTCTACATTCGTGGACGCCATTTTGAGTCGGATGATGACGTCATTAAGGCTGTATAGTCCTAACTGAAGGACCAAAATGAAGCCTTCTTCCATGAAGGCATCGGAATGTTGGAGCACCGCCGGACAAAGTGCATTGAGGTGAAGGGGGACTATGTTGAAAAATAACCAGGAACTAGTATCCTGACAACCCTTCTTGGTAAGACAGAGAACTTTTCGATCTACCCTCGTAATGCTTTGTATGTTTTATTCTGGTTGCTGTAGTTCAGGGGTGCATCATCCATAATTCAGAAATGTTGGTTACTTTTATAAATTGTAAATTTCCTCGCCTATTAATAAATGATTTATTGTTAATGATCGTATTATCTGCCAATCAATTCAATGTTATTGGCTATTCATATTGAATAAAATATAACATCAATTATTGCCAGGCAGGAGGTGAAATTACGTAAAAGCACGATGCCTGCCCTGGGAAATATATTTACATTACATGATACTGTACGTACGTACAAGTAGCTCTGCATTTTACTTTAATTTGTACAGGGTATACTCACAGAAAATGTAAGTTTTCATAAGATTCGGCTGATAAAACTGCATGTGGAAAGTTGTTCAATTTATTATCGCTGATGAATCTGAAATTTGAAGAGAATGGAGAAAATGCGTCGTTCTCATCTGAGCACGATAATCTTCCTTTGTAGGAGTATTGCAATATTTCAGGCAGTATGTTGTTGTGATTGATAGTCAACTGATACCATTTCCGCATACCGGAAAGTTAAACGATACACGAAAACAAAAGAAATGAAGGGACAGCATGATCACTTGCCCCCCCCCCCCCGTTAAATAAAGAAAGCCCGTATTGCAAGTCAAACATAATGAAAGCGTATATAACTTTTAACGCTTGAATATATGAGACCAGAAACTAAAATATTTATGTCACCTGCAAAACGAGGATAAGTGTCTAAGTGACGTTTGTCCTATGTTGTTATTGGCGTTGTCACTTTATCAATGGAGAGGAGAATCTAAAAAGGTCAGATCCACAGTAATATTTTATCAAACGATATACTTTGGTGTGGATCTCGCAACAATTTCGTGAAGATTAGGGTACGTACGCGCAACAAAAGCAAAAAGATCAGGATAAAATTATTGAAAATTGAGAAAATCGCGTAAATCTGAAGATAAGAAAAACAAATCGTAAAAGTATTCGGGTGGACCTTCATGGCTGTTAAGAAGAAAAATGAATATGGATTTGCTTATGATGCATAAGGTATGGCTTTTATTGAAACACGGAGAGTGCCATAATCAACGTGAACATACAAGGAGACTATTCACGATTATTATCTTGCCAAAACGGGGTCAACAGAATGAAGATTTGATAACGTTCAGGATTATTTTTTATCGTAAAATATTGGTTTTCGACTCTGCTAATCAATTCCTTTTTTTAAAGGATTTGCTAGAGTTATCTTACGTAGGCCTATATGAGTGTACTTACAATGTTGTTAGGTTTCTGCTGATCCCTTGGAAGGCGTTGTATTTTATGGCAGTCATTTCATAACCCTTTTTCTGGGAGTGCAGTCGCCTATAGACATTCAATTAAGATGAACGTACGAATATTTAACGACGTAATATAAAGGCAGTAAAATACTCTACGGGTAAAGCAAGAGTATTGCAGTTGTAAATTTATCTGCTCAACCTGTATTTTATCGTTTGTGTCTTTTAAAGATTGTGTCATTCATTTGCACGTCATAAAAACACCTAAATTAATGAAATCAGCTGAAATCATATCCAATGTGAAGATTAATATAAATAAACACCTCTCATAGAGACTTGGGGTAAAATATTGAGTTATGGTGAAAATCTGGACGGTTGAACTTCATTCTTTTTCAAATTACTCAGAAGCAATTTCAAAAATTCCGCGACGTCAAACGTGCACGTGCCGTTCCAAAATTGTCCGACCAGCCGTTAGCCAAAGGTCGTGCGGAGGTTAGCCGTTTAACCAATCAGTGCGCTCCGCTGGTCTTGCGACGATACACATAACCGCGATTCGCAGTTTGAGCAAAATTGAAACTCACGGAAAGAACAACATTCTGGTAACATGTCGTTATTAGTTTTTCTGTATGGATCTCAAACTTTCAACACACCATTTGTAACTACCGTTTGGTGTTGATAATGAAGGGAAGTAATGGACTTGCAAATCCCTGACATAATCTTTAAAGAGCCTTTTTACCGTTCTTACATGCCAGTTCCAAATTATTATTTTTTTTTCATCAAGAACCCGGATTTTGGGGGGATCAACCCAAGTGTAATGAAAAACAATGTAGGTATGTATTGCTATTCACAACGATCCTTCTCTTATAACTTTATCAACTTATTTTAATGCATTAAACACGCAGTTAAGATTAAGGTATTTTGTAGTGTACCATTCGCCACCTAATACAATTGTCCCTTATCAATCCACCATTCAAACAGAAAAAAAACCAAACTTCTTATAAATACAGTTATGAACGTTATAAAAATAATGTACGACCTTACTTTTGGCCAAAGGTGAGAGAACTCAACACATACTCAACGCCTGAATGGTTGTTTGTTATCCGATATTATGTTTCAATGGGATACCTACAATGTACGGAGACTCGGCAGGTTGGTGAAAGAATGCCCCTGAAGTGTGGACAGGAGGTTGTTGTTCAGATCACTGGGGAAAGAATACGTGAATTATGCAGAAAGTGAACATTTTCCTCTCAAATGAAGCAATCATAAGGTTCCTTCAGGGAGGGCACCGGGGTGAAATCTACGGGGGAGACGAAACCCGTCTGGACAAAAAATTCCCGCCAACTTTTTCTCGGGAGTTTTCCCTGGCCTAATTTCTCCTGTCAACGATCAAAAACATTCGTCGGGAAATCGAAAATATTCTCGGGTATTTTCTCGGTCAATTTCCCTCGGAGGCGACCAAAACATATCCCTTCACAGCCTAAAAAAAAAAAAAAAACATGGGGGAGGGCAATTATAAAAAAAAATCACTCAAAATCCCATTATTTCAATTCTTTGACAAAAATAGCGGCCAGCCGCCCCTTTACCCCCCCCCCCCCGCCAATATTGAGCCGCACCTGGGTTTGTTAGAGACTTCCTGATTATTTTCATCATATTAAATTTCATCATCTATCATTTGTGACCGGATCTAACAAAACCAGTCACTTGCTGGGAGATATCAAAATTCAGATCAATTGCAGTATAGAATGGAACGCAATACAAGCTACATTTTGATACATAATTGACAAAGCATTGAACAGCTGTAAGAAAGGATGCCATTTTCTTCTTATGTTGTGCCGTGTTCAATGGGTGTTTGTTCATTTAAGCCAACTACTACAACGCGAATTTCCTAACAACACCATGGTTTGCAAGATTATCATCATTTTTACAACATTTTAAAACAAACCTGATTAGGAGACGTTGATTTAGGTGCGTGACAATTCTTCAGTGACAATTTTTCCAGAGATTGTTTCATAGAATAACCCAAATCTCAATGTAAACCCCACACCCAACCCCAACCGTAATATAAAATATTCTGAATTGATTTACCAATGCCAATCCTAAGGCTATCCCTCTGTCGTCTGAGATATTGAGAATGTCGACCACGATCCATTATTAAGTGTGACTATTTGTTTTATTATTTTTAATCAGGTCTATGCCACCAAAACCCTGTGTGTCAATATTTTCCGTGTAGAAAATGTGCAGTGGTAAGAGGGCCCCTCAAACACAATTTTGACGACTGTCTTTTTTAACGATGTTACAGGTGGCTGAAATCAATCATTCTGGATAAAATTAAGATTATGTATAGCTGGAGAATCGGTGCAACAAAACAAACCAAAGTTATATACGCAATACATTGGTTATGCGTGTTAACGAATTTGTAATTTGTCAGAGAATTTGAAGAAACGGACTCTACAGTTGCTTCTTCGCCACCAATTCGTGTTCAACTTTAATATTAATTTTATTAATGAGCTGAAATACAATGTCTATGCCCAGAGGCGACAATCCGGAGTTGCAGGGGCGTGGTCAAACCAGTGAAATAGTAAGGGGACAAATATTGTGTCCCCCAACCAATAATGTTCAGAACTTGAAAAGAATCATACAACGTAATGCAAATATTTAAAGGACACTACAAAAGTATTAAAATTAACATAAAAATGCTACTGAACATTCCCAATTTTCAACTTTGCGGCGCTGTTTTAACTCCAAAAGCGCACGAAAATTGTGACATTTTTTTTAGTTTTGCCCCGCCCCTCAAAAAAAAAAAATCAGGAAAATGGATTGACACCGCCGTTTGTGCCCGAACTGTAGATCCGTTTCTTTACAGCGTTTGTAAAAAGTGTAATCCAATCTTTTACTAGTTTAGTAAGCTCGAATAAATGGTTTTGCCGCATACTTCTTTAAACAAATAACGATTGTGATATACATGTACGTATACATCGGACTTACATATGCAGAAGGTTAGGTATGTCACTGAAAACGTCAGCTGAAATAAGTCCTATGGAATTCCGATGAAGTTCCCTGTAAAGCAAAAAGTCATTGTTGTCAACTACGAGTGGCGGAATAATAGAGATTGAGAAGGAGGAGGGAGAGGAGGAAGATTGAACACGAAAGGGAAGAAGGAGAAGGAGGAGGAGGAGATAATGATGATGATGATGATGATGATGATGATGATGATGATGGTGTTGATGATGAAGGAGGGGAAAAGAAGATGAGGAAGAAGAAATAGTATTAATATTAATATTGCAAATATAGTAGTAGTAGTAGTAGTAGTAGTAGTAGTAACAATAGGAGTAGCAGAAGTAGCAGAAGTAGTTGTACTGGTAGTAGTAATAGTATAATCATACTATAGTGATAGTAGTAGCAGTTGTAGTAGTATAGTAGTAGTGAAAGTAGCAGTGGCAGTTAATGTTGTAATAGTAGTAGTAGCAGTAGTAATAGTACCAGTAGTAGTAGCAGCAGCAGTTGTAGTATTAGTAGTAGTAAAACTGGTAATAATGTGGTAATATCATACTAAAATAGTAATGGAAGTAGTAGGAAATCAAGATCACTAAACAATGAAAGATGTAGTACTAGTAGTAGCAGAGATGATTAATGTAGTAGAAATGGTAGTATAGTATAGCAGTGGTAATACCTCTGCAAGAAGAAATCGTAGTAACAGAAACTTATAACAAAGATCTCAAGTAAAAGTAACATGTTTTCTTTATTTGACTGTGTTTATCTTAACCCGTTGGAGACGATTTGATTTCACTATAACAAGCATTTCCCATAGACCACAACACGAGTTAACTCGTACTTAGTCTCCAACAGGTTAAAACCTGAACACAAATGGTTAAAACAAAGTGTGATTGTGATCTTTACCACACGTACAGTATGTTGGCTATGAATACTCACAGAATCTTCAAGTATTTCAGCTGTGAGAGTGCTCTGGGCGCCAAATAGCTAATGTCGTTATTGCTAAGATTTCTAAGAAATAGAATGTAAACAAAGAGGAAAATGAGTTAAACAATGGCTACACTACAAAAACTGGATTTAGTGAGTAAATGTATTTTTAAACACGTTCTTGTCTTCGACACGCCTGGGAAAGAATTTGAATCTACTTTTCCATTCTAGATTTATAAGTTTCAATAAAATGTTTCTCCATTAAAATAATTTTGTTGATATTCTGTTGAAAATATGAAAATATGTTAAATGTTTTGTGCGGGATGACCGTGATTTCTTAAATCATCTCCCCAAAACAAGATTTACAACTACGAGGTACAGCCATAGAAACCAAAATTTCCCGGACCTATGCAACATATTTTATGGATATTTTGAAGAAAACATCAAAATGTCAATTGGGAATAGTTTTAATAAACAATTGAGAACTAATGTCCAGTATAACTGGTTACGATATCTCGATGATAGTTTTATCATTTGGAGATATATTATATCAATTAGAAATTGACAAGCATAATGTAATCTTTAGTCATCGTAATTAAGGACAGCAATTTCATTAAAACGGACACATTTTCTACAAAATCACTGACACTCACCAATATCTTTGCTCTATATCATGTCACTGTCGCAACTGTAAAATCAATGCCTCTTATAATCTGACAAGGCGTATTCGCACGAATTGAAGACTGTAGAATAAGAAGTACTGAAGTCACATGATACTACTGTTGAGAAACAACGGCTCAAAGTTTTCAAAATTGTCTACAGATCACAATTGTATGAGTTGTACATCCAAACATGGTGACGCAATAAAAGATGAATATAGGACATAAACAAAAATTATCACGCTTGTCGATTTCCAATAATCAATAATCGATATTGTGGACTTGACTCCTTCCTCTACAAACAAGGGTCTGAGGAAAACAATTGCATTTTTCGAATAATTGAATGTCAAAAACACTTAATTGTATATATTTGTGGAATGTCCTCAGTAAGACGAACAATTTAATATGCAATTTATCGAACTTGGACGTTGTTTGAAATTTGACCTCAATTAACATTTGACAAGAAGTGACCCCGTATTTCATCAACAAAGCACAATATACATGATAAATTATATATTTTCTTAATCCTTGTAACCATTCGAGTAATTCGAGATTCATTTTGAAGAAATTAGACCAAGCTAAAAATTTGACCCCGAATGACCCGTGCCCCGACTCCTTCTAGGGAACGGTCAAATTAACCAAAATTTTGCCACAAAAAAATCCGGCATGTAACGACTTCAAAACAATCACTAACTCAATTTCGTCAAAATGTGACTCAAGTACTTCTTATTCTACAGTCTTCAATCATATCATACGCAACAACCACTCAGTGTATACGCCTCAGTGATTTATCAGACATGTTATTAGCACATGAATAACCCAAATCAATTATTGAGAATGGTAATAAAAAGGCGAAGACCAATTCAAGCACGCTTCACTCTCAACATTCAACATGCAGTCAAGAGACCGTGACTTTTGGCAGAACAAAATAAAGAGATCGAGGTTTGGGAGGAAATTCAAATGGCATGACATAACGCTTCATCGCACTTAGGGTTTTCTAAAGTATTTACTTTCAAGATTAAAGAAAATTGTATACGCGTTGGTGCCTCTCTCTTCGCAGCATGCGATTTCGACAGGTTTCCAAATGGTCTATATATTCAATCAGGCATAATAACAAGCAGGGGCGTAAAGGAAAATATGCATTGTTACTTAAAACTATTATAAACGATACGTATATGCTACGAGGATAACACTTTTCTTCATTCTGGTCGCTGGCAATTGGGATGTGCACTTCGATAGAGCAGAAACCACTGGGCCGATCAACACATATGAGAAGTTTGTCTGGTTTGATCATTCTTTCAACATGGATGATACAAATGGAGTTAACATTTCGTCCAATTTATCTTACGATCCGCTCTCCATGTACGACATGTCAAAGTGTTTCAACATAGCCATGTCAGAGACGACATTTCAAGGATCAAAAAGCCACGGAATCGGCACCGTCTTCTTTTCATATCTTCTGCCTGTTACCATTGTTGTTGGAGTCGTCGCCAACTTGCATTTCCTGGTGGCTGTCGCAAGAATACCCAGCATGCGAACCACAACCAACCATTACCTTGTCAGCTTGTCAATCGCCGACCTATTATCTCTTTCCATTGGAGCAACGTTAGATTTACATGTATGGTATAATAAAGGCTCAGATCAAGACATTGGAAAATACAGAATATTATACTGTTTCATAGCGGATAGTGCTGTTTTGGCTTCGATTTCCAGTATCACTTTGGTGACGATAGAGATGTACTACGCCCTCTGTAAACCCCTTATTCATCGAGGTATCTCCTCTCGAGCTCGCACGACCAAACAAATCCTCATCACCTGGATCCTTAGTCTTGGAATCGCGGCCGTACTGGCGCCTTCGTATTCCATGGTGGATTATAGTTGCATGATGCTGCCATCAGAAGAACATCCATACGACGATTACCAACCTGCAGATATGATGTGTTGCCAAAAAGATTTTACCTTTGCTCGTATAGCAATTGTTCTACAAGCTTTGAACTTTTTCATGACTATGTTAGTTAATGTTGCGCTCTATATTCTATTAGTTTACAACGGATTCCAACGTAGGAATCTCAGAAATTTGTCGACTGCTAGCAGCCAACTTTCCTCCCGTTACATTCGCAATGTCTCCCGAATGGTCATCATAAACGGCATGTTCTTCTTCCTCTTGCTCACACCATATCATTGTTTATCCTTGCTGAGGTTACTAAATTCATATATATTTGCGGAATCATTATTCTACTTCCTGATCACTAGAACTCTGCTTTACATGAATTCTATGATAAACCCGTTTATTTATGGTTTCTCAAATGCAAGATATCGTGAAGCATTCCTTGAATTGTATCATTGCTGCCGGTGCAAGAAGAAATCCGCCGTTGAAGAACAAAATAGAGAAATGTACAGGTATTCTGGCGTATGAATTATTAATTCATAATGTATTCATCATCATCTACCACGATACGTCTCCGTACTTCGACTTCTGCCCGTCTCCAGTTATCTATCGGACCTCGCACCTTGACAAATACGGTGATCGTGCCTTTTCTGTTCCAGCACTAGTACTTTGGAACCAGCTCCCCATCCACATTCGTGAAGCCTTTCTCTGGACTCCCCAAAACTCACATGTTTCAGCAACTCAGTCTATAATTCTGGTCTCTATACGCACCTAGAAACACCTGTCTTAGGCACTATACAAATGTAATGCTTATTCGCTTTTGGTTAGAAATATTGAAACATAGATTGCAAGAAAGATTTTAATTCATGACAAGATAGCATTCCAGTTAAACCTGTTTACAACATTTGTGTAATTATTGTTTAGTGTACATACAGAGTACCGGGTCGATGGTGATTTCTAAACGATGATATCTTTGATGTCAGCATCCTACGTTTAGGTCACTTTTCTTGTTGATGATGCAGCTAGGCATATTAAGTGCATACCAAAGGACTGACTGATTATACGATTAATTATGTACTGGTCCGAGAGTCTCTGGCTGGAGCTATGACGAGCCCGAGGTTACGTGGACTGTATTCCCCGACGGAAAAAAGGGAAACGTTCAGACGCCTATCGCGGTACCAGTAGACCACATCGGGAGATGGCACTCGTTGTCACGCTTCTGGAGCGGTACGGTACGGTTCGCTTCAGGAGAGCGCTTGAACCGGTCTTTTATGTAAAATTATATTGAATATAAGACAATAAAAATAAATGAGAGCAAAACTGAAACAAAACAATAAAAATATAGAATAGTACAAGTCACCGAGGGCGTCATAGTTTCATGCAGAGACTCTCATGCCAACATACCACTGCCGGAAAAAGGCACAATGTTGTCCACAGTGGGTTTACATTGTGGCAAGAGTGTGAACACAATGTGGCACTATGTGAATTTGGCCCATTTTCATAGTGTGACAATACAGTGTGTCCCAGAAAAAAAGGAAACCGGATTTCATAGCAAAAATATTCTATCATAATGAATACTTTCTTCATTGAATTAGGTATGATTATAAAGCTCTGTTCCTCTTCTTTCATTTGATACATTACTTTTTATTATTATCGTTCACGCATAATTTAACTAAAACAGTGGATATTGGTGATACCAAAATTTCATTTGCACGCGCATATTCCATCTTTGAGTCCATTTTCATGGTAGTAAATGTAATTATTTTAAAAAATAAAAGCATGACATAAAAATTCGGAATTGTATCTTTTATATGACACCTCATGCGTAAAAAATGAATGATGCATGCCGGTAAACAAGTAAAATTAAAACATGCCTGTTTTAGCGTGATTTTTAAAATGAATTAATTTTGAGAACTGGAAGCGAACAGAACAATGACGTTCACGCACGGCTAACTTCACATAATACTTTACTCGGGACACAACAATAGGCTCCGTATCATGTTCGCAGGGTAATTTCTTGGTTGCTGGCTGCCAATTCCAGAAAACAGGGTTAATGAATGCATTTTGGAACATTTCTGAAAACAAGCATCATTTCAAGTTGTCTTTTCTCACTGATGCAACGCTTATTTTTCACAAATGTGGTATCATATGAAAGAAGATAAAATCAGCTTTTCAATGATGCCCTTCAATTTCGAAAATACTCAGAATACATTCAAGCATGAAAGTTTTAATTTTAAATTTGCTCGTGCAAATGATTTTATACCCGTGTCCCTTCTGATTGTCTTTGCTCAGTCATGCGTGAATGGAAATCTCTCTGACCCGTATCAAATTAAAGAAGAGAAAATATGCTCTCCAATTATGTACGATTTTTGTGTCATATTTGTTATTAACATGTAAAAATATCTTCAACAATCTCGGTTTCCTTTTTTCTGGGACACACTGTATGGTCACTGTGTGCTCCAAGAGGTCACACTGTGACGACCCTGTGTTTTACTAGCCACTCTGTGGATTTGGCCCATGTTCACAGAGTGACACTGTGATCATTGTGTGAACATACTGTGACGACATTGTGTTCTTTCCGGCAGGGATATTTGATTTATATCCGTAATCGATGATTTTGAACAAGTGAAACATTTTAATTCAATTTTGCGATAAATACAAATGCAATTTCATAGCAAATACCAAGTCCGATTAAAATGTTCACGCACAAAGAAGATCCGTGGAGGTGTCACCCTGATGACGTCAATTCGGGTATAGTCGACTGAACCCGGATTGACGTCACAAAGGTGATACCTCCAGGGATCTATATAGTTGGAATATCATCAATTACATGATGCGCAATTGACCAACCAGGTATCAAGAAACTTACAATGACGGATATAACAGTAATTTTTCTCCGTGATATTGAATATTCCTTCCTTGTACATGATATCCAATGTGTGGTTTAGTTTGTTTTGTTTATATAAACATAAACGTTTAACAAGGGGGTTGTATCATAATGTGGGGCAATGGAGTACCTTGTTTTAATCTTTCCTTGTACATGTACGTTTTAAACTCGAGTTTTGATTTTAAAGTATAAATAATCGCATTCAAGATTGAATTTCTATAGACATTGTATGTTTTCTAAGGACAAGAAGTTAAATATGTAAAGATATTTTGTTGTAAACAATCTGTATTCTGTCTGTTTGACGAAAGGGAAAAGGGTTCATTCACCAAAAACATTTATACGCTTTTCTGCCTCTCCCTTCGCAGCATGTGATGTCAACTGGTTTCAAAATGTTCTATATATTCAATCAGGCATAATAATAGGCAGGAGCGTAAAAGGAAATATGCACTGTTACTTAATTATTATACACGATACGAATGATACGTATGCTACGGGAATAGCATGTTTATCATTCTGGTAATGGACAAATGATCTGTGCACTTCGATAGAGCAGAAACCACTGGGCTGATCAACACATATGAGAAGTTTGTCTGTTTGTCGGACCATTCTTTCACCATGCATGCCATGAATGATACGAATACAGATAATATTTCGTCTATTTTATCTTACAATCTGCCCTCAATGTTCGACATGACGCAGTGTTTCAACATAACTATGTCAGAGACGATATTCCAAAGAGCCCAAAAGAACGTCATTGGCATCATCTTCTAGTTGTATCTTCTGCCTGTTATCATTGTTGTTGGAGTCGTCGCCAACTTGCATTTCTTGGTAGTTGTCGCAAAGATACCCAGTATGCGAATTACGACCAATTATTACCTTGTCAGCTTGGCAATCGCCGACTTATTATCTCTTTCCGTTGGAGCAACGTTAGATTTACATATATGACATAATCAAGGCTCAGGTCAAGGCATTGGAAAATACATACTGTTTCATATCGGATAGTGCTATTTTTTGCTTCTATCTTCAACATCAACTTGGTGACGATAGAAATGTACTACGCCCTCTGTAAACCTCTCATCCATCGGGGCATCTCCTCTCGAGTTCGGACGACCAAACAGATCATCATCACGTGGATTGCCAGTCTGGGAATTCCGGCCATACTTTAATTTGTTTAATTTTGCGATAAAGGCAATTTTACGGCAAATACCAAGTCTGAACAAAAAGAATCCGTGGAGGTGTCTCCCTTATGATGTCAATCCCGGTATAATCGACTGAACCCGGATTGACGTCACAAAGGTGACACCCCAAGGATCTAGTTGGAATATCATCACTCACATGATGCGCAATCGACCAACCAGGTATCAAAAAACTTACAATGGCGGATATAACATTATTTTTTCTCTGTGATATTGTATATTCCATCCTTTGTTCATTTTATCCAAACAATGAGTGTGTGTATGTGTATGTGTATGTGTATGTGTATGTGTATGTGTATGTGTATGTGTATGTGTAGTTTGTTTTGTTTTGTTTATATAAATATAAAGTGTAACAAGGGGGGTGTATCATAACATGATACAATGGAGGTAGATTATTTTAATCTTTACTTATACAGTGTGTCCCAGAAAAAAGGAAACCGAGATTGATGAAGATATTTCAATATCTTAAACACAAGTATGAAAAATAAGTTGTACATGGTTGGCACGCATATTTCTCGTCATTTCATTTGAATACTAGTCACAGAGATTTCCATTCAGCGCATGGCTGAGCAAAGACTAATGAGGGACAATGAGTCCACTGATCTATCCACCACGAGTATAAAATCATTTGCACGAGCAAATTGAAATTCAACTTTCATCGCTGAATGTATTGCCTAGCTATTTTCGACATTGAAGGGCCACCAATTTAAACTAGCTGATTTTATCTTCTTTCATATGTATACATATTCGTTGAAAAATTAGCTTTGGCATCAATGGAAAAGACAATTTGAAATGATGCTTTGCTCTTCAGAAATGTTCCAAAATCATTCATTAAACAGTTTTTCTGGAATTTGGCAGCCAGCAAGCCAATTAATTACCATGCGAAATGAACTCGGAGCTTATTGTGGTCCGAGCAAGAATATTATGTGAAGTCAGGTGCGTGAATCTTATTGTTTCTGTTTCGCTTTCTGTTCTGAACATGTATCATTTTAAAAAGTCACGCTTAAAGACCAGAGCATGTTTTAATTTTATTTGTTCTCCGGCATAATAATTCTTTTTTACGGCCTGAGGTGTCATATTAAAAGAGAACAACTCTGACATTTTTACGTCATGCTTTTCATTTTTTCAAACCAACAATAAGCATTTTACCATGAAAATGGACTTAAGATGGAATATGCGCGTGCAAATGAAATTTTACGGTAGACATACCAATATCATCGTTTTAGTGCAATTATGTGTGAATAATTAATAAAAAGTAATGTATCAAATGAAAGAAGAGGAATAGAGCTTTACAATCATACCTAATTTATTTAAGAAACTATTCATTATGATAGAATATTTTTGCGATGAAATCCGGTTTCCTTTTTTCTGGGACACACTGTACATGTACGTTTTGATCTCGAGTTTTTATTTTAAAGTATAAATTATCGCATTCAAGATTGAATTTCTATAGAAATTTGTATGTTTTCTGTCTAAGGACAGGAAGTTTGAATATGTAAGGACATTTTGTTGTGAACAATCTGTATTCTGTTTGTTGTAAAAATAATTACGTGTACCTTATTTAAAGCTCTATGTAATTTTTTCAGTGATGGTAATTAATGATATCAATTTCATTACAACGGATATTTTCTAAAAAGTCAGTGATACTCACTGTTACCTGATTACGTTGCACATTAGTTCATGTCACTCTCGGAATGGTAACTTCGATGTCACTTAGTATCTTTCCACGCGTGATTTGCACAATTTGTATCAGACCTAACCACTCAGTATACACGCCTCAGCGAATTATTCGACGTATTATTAACACATGAATGACCCAAATTAAGTATCGAGAATGTTATTAAAAAGGCGAAGTCCAGACATAGCACGGTTCACTATCAACATCCATTTGTCAATTGAACGTGACTTTTGTTAGAAAAAATAAAGATATTGGGGTTTGGGAGGAGATTCAAATCGCGTGACCCAATGCTTCATCTCTCTTTCGAGTATAATTGTTTGTGTCTCTCTATTCACAGCCTGCGATGCTGGCAGGTTTCCATGCGTTCTATATATTCAATCAGGCATGATAACAAACAGGAGCGTAAAGTAAAATAAGCACTGTTACCTAATCATTATATACGATACGAATGATACGTATATATGGTACGGGAATAATGCTTTTTGTCATTCTGTTCCCTGACGATTGAGCTGTACACTTCAATGGAATAGAAATCACTGGGCTGATCAACACATATCAGAATTTTTCCTATTTTGATCATTCTTTTACCATGGATGTTACAAATGCAGTCAGTATTTCGTCCAATTTATCTTACGATCTGACATCCATGTTCGACATGACAAAGTGTTTCATCATGACTATGTCAGAGATGATATCCCAAGAATCCCAAAGTAGGGCAATGAACATCATTTTCTTTTCCTATCTTTTGCCCGTCATCGCTGTCGTTGGGGTCGTCGCCAACTTGCATTTCTTGGTGGCTGTCGCAAGAATACCCAGTATGCGAACCACTGCCAATAACTACCTTGTCAGCTTGGCAATCGCTGATTTAATATCTCTTTCTATAGGAGCAACGTTTGAAATATGGTTTAGTTCCACAGTTCTTGTTATTTACAGGTCTATACACCTTGCACGTATTATATGCTTTTTCATATCAGACAGTACTGTGTTTGCTTCGATCTGTAACATCACGTTGGTTACGATAGAGATGTACTACGCCCTCTGTAAACTTCTCATCCATCGAGGTATCTCCTCTCGAGTTCGCACGACCAAACAGATCATCATCACATTGCCAGTCTGGGAATTGCGGCAATGGTGGTGCCTTCGTATTTTGTGGAGGATTATAAGTGTACACCAGAAGTACCGTACGACGATAACCAACCTGTAAACATGATGTGTTGCCAAAAAGAGTCTACCTTCGTTCTCATAGCAAGTGTTCTACAAGCAGTGATCTTTTTGATAGCTATGTTGGTGAATGTTGTGCTCTATACTCTGTTAATTTACGACGGCTTCAAACGCAGGAATCAGAACAATTTGTCCACTGCTATCGGTGACCTTTCCTCTCGTTATATTCGCAATGTTTCTCGATTGGTCATCATAAACGGCATGTTCTTCTTCCTCTTGCTCGCACCATATCATTGTTTTTTTGTTCAGGTTGTTAAATGTTCATATGTTTGTGGAATCTTCACTTCATTACCAAATCATTAGAACTCTGCTGTACATGAACTCTATGATGAACCCATTTATTTATGGTTTCTCAAATGCAAGATACCGTAAAGCTTTCCTTCAATTGTATCATTGCTGCCGGAGAAAGAAAAAAGCCGCCGGTAAATAACAAAATAGAGAAATGTGCAGGTATTCAGGCATATGAATTATCGGTTCATAATGTATCTATCATCATTATCGACCACCAGACGTCTCCGTACTTCGACTTCTGCCCGTCTCCAGTTATCTATCGGACCTCGCACCTTGACAAATACGGTGATCGTGCCTTTTCTGTTCTTGCACCCGTACTTTGGAAGCAGCTCCCCTCGCTTTCTCAGTTTCTGCACCCTTACTACGGAACTAACCCCCATCTTTCATCTCATTCATGAAGCCCTCTCCTGACTTATTTAAATACTCCATAAACTCAGAGTTTCACTAACCGCCCTACAATTCCGTACTACGCGCCTCGAGTAAAGTGTATTTGCGTTATGCAAATATAGTGTTTAGTAATGGTTTTTGTTCGCTGTTGGTTAGAAATCGTTGATGTACAGATGTATGAAAGGTTTTAATCTATTAGCAAGAAAGCATCCAACAGTTAAACCTGTTCACAAGATGTGGGTGGAATTGTTGTGTCGCGCAGAAAGTACGGATCGATGATGATTTCTACACCGTATAAATATATGTGACATCAGCATCGCTACGTATAACAGTTCACTTTTTGTTAACGAAGAAGGGCAGCTTGACATATTAGGTGTCATACCGAAGAATCTGAATTGATTGATACGAATATGTACTGGTCCGAGAGTCTCTGGCTGAACTAATGACGAGCCCGAGGTTACGGTATTGGCCCGATGGAAGTAGGGAAGCGTTCAGACGATTAATCGCCGTACCCGTAGACCACTTCGGAGGTGGTTCTTCGTTGGCAAGCGCTTCTGGGGTGTGTAACGGTACGGTTCGCTTTAGGAGAAAGCGCTTCAAAGGTCCTTGTATTTGATTTAAATTATATGGAATAAAAGTCAATAATAATACATAAGAAAGCAAAACGAAAAAAAGTACACGTCACCGAGGGCATATAGTTTCATGCGAGACTCTGCATGCCAACAATCCCTTACCAATAAACACAAATGTTGTCCACTGGTTACATTGTGACAAGAGTGTGAACAAAGTGACAGCTATGTGAATTTGCCCAGTTTCCACAGTGTGACACTATGATCACTGTGTATCTTACAGCCTCACACTGTGACGACCCTGTGTACTCTTAGAGCCACACACTGTGACGACCCTGTGTTTTTCTAAATCACTCTGTGCCTGTGTGGATTTGGCCATTCACATGGTGACACTGTGATCACTGTGTGAATCACACTGTGACGACATTGTGTTCTTTCCGGCAGGGGTATTTGATTGGCTCTGATGTAGAAAAATGTCAGAGGTAAAAATGTCAGAGGTAAAAATGCAGGAGTAAAAATGTCAAGGTAAAAATGCAGAGGTAGTAATGTCAGAGTAAAATGTCAGAGTAAAAATGTCAGGAGCGTAAAAATGTCAGAAGGTAAAATGTCAGAGTAAAAATGTAAGGACAAAATGTCAGAGGTAAAAATGTCAGAGTAATAATGTCAGAGGTAAAAAATGTCAGAGGTAAAAAATGTCCAGGAGTAAAAATGTCAGAGGTAAAAATGTCAGAGTAAAAATGTCAGAGTAAAAATGTCAAGAAAAATGTCAGAGGTAAAAATGTCAGAGGCAAAATGTTAGAGTAATAATGTCAGAGGTAAAAATGTCAGAGGTAAAATGTTAGTTGAATAACCCTATAGAACTCCACAATACATGTACAGACCACACACTTCGTTCCTTCCTTTGATTTGGGTATTCCACATCTCACAGTAAAAGGAGATGAAGTCGTCATTTAAAGAGAATACACAGTACTGGTTGATTACTTGCAGAACAACAACAATTTTAATATCAACTAGCTTTCAACCTTCTGTAAACAGATGGTATTCTAAAAATGTCACTATAGTAGCAGGAAGAAGTAGTTGAAAACATACAGAACACGTCATTTGGACATATCTGTTACACAAATCCCACTGCTGGACAAAGTACTGAACAGCAAAAAGCTATATGTGGGACTATGTTAATGTGTTGCCATATAACACTGCAGCAACGGAGCCTACTCCCGTCGGTACTCAAACTGCCATTCCTCAACTTTTTATTGCAGTATGAGTGAATTATCCCACAATTATTATGCAAATGTAATTTACTTCCGTCAAGCTGAAAAATATGGAAATGTGAATCAACCAGTACTGTGTATTCCTCTTAACTCATTGTTGTTCTGTACCCGCTAAGTTTATGTAGAGTAGCAGACACATAAATACAACAGTTTCCTTCAAGCTCTGTTCTTACGAACACACTTCCAAATTGATTGTACTTTCCAGTGGCGTACCGTGGGTTATACCTATAGGGGGGGGGGCAGCAAGTCACTCACCCAAATTTTATTTTCAAATGGAGTATGCCTGACGTAGCGCCAACGTATCGAGGGGGTACTACACATGTTAGTTTTTTGCATGTTTTTCGTGAAAGGTAACCATTTTTAGTAATTTTATAATAAATTTCCCATTCTCAATTTTGCTTGTTTACAAGAATATGTGTTTTGCATAATGTCATGAAGATCTCTAAAAAAAAAAAATTCCGGGAGCGAGCGGTTGGAAAACTTATTTCCAAGAAGAAAACGCGTTTCTTTAATAAACAAGTTCGAAAAACAAAATATTATAGGCCTACTGCAATGACCCAAACGGAATTATGTAAGTGTTTATTCAGCAGCCCGTAGCCAGGATTTTCAAGGGGGTGCATTGAGTCAAGAAAACATGGCGGCCGCGAACATTTTTAATGCTGAGAGGGGCTGACAACCTACATGTAACTGAGCCAACCCACGGTCCACCTTAGAAGTAGGATTCCAGGGTTCTAAGCATTCGTGAGGCTACTTTGATTCTTGCGTCAATTTTTTTCATGATGGACAGTCAACACATGAAGATCCACCCCACTTAAAAACTTTTTTGACACTTTCCCGAAGGTATAATTGTGTATTCCTGAAATGCTGATAGGAGTAATGTCAAAAACATGGTGATAATCTTCGGGGTCGGGGGCAGACCCCTGAAGCTCACGATTTCTTGCGGTTTATGAGCTTAGGCTATTTCAACCTTACTGGTAACACTATTATTTTGTGAGAATGCGACAGTCCAGCATAATTAAAACCCTCCCACTTTCAAACGTTTTTGCCAGACTTCCTACGGTTTTAAATTGTATATTAATTACTGATAGTAAGGTGCATTCAAAAACGATGGTATATAATTAATCGGGGGGTCAGTGGGCGATGCCCCTGAAGCCCGTGAGTTCAAGCGGTTTTACGAACATTATTTCGACGCTCTGTTAACATCCTTGTTTCGTGTAAATGCACATAACAATAAGTAAAAACCTGCGGTTATTAATATTACGTGTTTGAAAAAAGTGACCTTCAGATAGGGGGAGGGGTGATTACGTAACTGTCACACATCCTACCCTAGCTACGAACCTGTTATTCAGGTCATATTATAACCCGCGATATTATCCATCAGGGCGAGAGCTGAATTCAACTTGTAGGAATGCAGAATGTGCATATCGCAAACGTGTGCCACATGTGTTGATGGATTTTGAGAAGAAATTTTACTACCACCCATTTTTATTTATTTAGGTAGTAGTAGTATAGTAGTAGTAGTTCTGCTACTCTGAGAAGTCTATTTTAAAAGGTGATTTTTAGAACTATTAATAACTCGGCTGGCCTCCCCAATTTTCTTTTTCTTTTTTTCTTCTTTCCTTTTTTCCCTTTCCGTTTTTTTTCTTGGCCAGGCCGATTGGGGGGGGGGGGCACTGTGCCGCCCCGTCCCTCCCCGTAGTTACCCACTGATAACTTTCCTCAAACTATTTAGTGAACATATTACCCTCCAAAAATTGTTACGCCCCACCTTTATTAGACTTTATCGCCTCATTATCCTCTTAAAATGTACTCTACCTGACTTTGTGCAGCACATAACACAGAAATCGACTCCCAAGTAGATATGCGCAGGGCGAGGCGCCAGGGTAAATCTTACGAGAAGCGAAAAATATATCGGGGAAATTTAATATACATCCAACAAATGGGGGGGGGCAGGGAGCCCACGACGACTAAAAACATTTTACTTTTTGACGCGTCATTTTTTTTTCCTGCCAAATTAAAGCCAAACAGCAATCCGACACGCGGGGGCAGGGCTGACTGACGACCAACACTAATTGTACCGCGCCAAGACATAAAAAAATCTCTCGCAAATGAACAACAATGGGGGGGGGCCGGAATTTTTTTTTTGCAAAACCGCTAAAATCCCCGTATTCTCACACTTACTTTTAAAATTTTAGGCGGGTCGCCCTCTCCCCCATCCCCCTTCCCCCCTGTGTTGGCATGCAGCTCCTTGCCATAAACTAACGAGACGAGGGCAAGCTACTTATCAGACTGTATAAGCGCGCATCTGTGGAACGTGGAATGGGCGGCTTATAGCTTTGATGTTTGATAATGAGGAAAGAAATCTACACAGCTGAGTGACAGCCTCGACAGGCCGGTGTTTTCCCCGCAAACTATGTAAAGGTAAAACTTCACAAGACTATTTTCCATTAATCTCTGGCTTTGATGGACGCAGGTCTATGGCCATAATTGTAGATTTCTAGAAAATATTATTTCCCCAGTAAGAGCACAGGATCAAGATTCATTGTCCGAAACGTTTGTCTCACGCCAAGGTCTGTGAGGCGTTAAGACCCATACACGATCAATTTTTCCTCAACTAATTATATCAAAGTATTGACATCAATTAATTGACGAAAACATTGATCATGTAGGGGGGCCTTACAGTGTTATGTTCATAAACCTTTTGCATTTGGGGGAGTATCCGCAATGGGGGAGTCCATGTCCACCACCGTTTCCGCGCCCACCACGCCCTTGCTCGCCGCCGAGCATGTAAATCACCCCATTATGAAAAATCTCCCGCTAACGCTGAAAAAAATGACATATTCTGCTCTAAAATGTGTTTAATATTGTGAAAAGGAACTACCTATAATAACGTGTGTGCTTTTCAACGAATGCTTCAGACACTAGCTGTCTGGTGTTCGTCAGAAGAGGTAAATTGACAATCAGTGAAGTACCAATGCCTGCCAACGTTTTTCATGAATGGACTCGTAATATTTCGTACCTGTGCATGACACTGACTGTAGTGCCTGTGATTGGTGATCGGTAACTTGTGATCGTATCGAAAAGTACGTTTTTTGTTTGTTTTGTTTTTTTCACTTTTGTATCAAGACCTAGCATTTTAGTCGCTGTACGATGTAGGTATTTCGTCTATGTGGACAAGCGGGCCCCGGGGGTCAATGTTATTAAGGTTACACAATGCTTGTACACAATAACGCGTATAAAACAGTTGTTCTCATCGCGCATGTAGTTGAAAGGGTATCAAAAGTCGCAAAAAATACAGGATAAAGGGCTTACTTAAAAGGGTATCTTCTGAAATTTTTACTTCTGAAGCATTTTTACCTCTGACATTTTACTCCTGGACATTTTACCCTGACATTTTTACTCCTGACATTTGTACTCTGACTTTTTTTACCTCTGACATTATTACTCTGACATTTTTACCTCTGACATTTTTTATTCCTCTACGTTTAACATTTTACCTCTGACATATACCTCCGAACTTTTACCTCTGACATTTTTTAACCTCTGAACATTTTACCTCTGACATTTTTACCTCTGACGATTATACCGTCTGAGCTTTTTACTCTGACATTATTACTCTGACATTTTACTCTGACATTTTACTGCACCAATTTGAATGTTGTATCCGTTAATCGATGATTTTGATACATGTGAAACATCTTAGTTCAATTTTGCGATAATTGCAATACAAGTGTTTTCAACGGCAAATTACCAAGTCTGAACAAATTGTTCACGCACAAATTTAGCAGTCCGTGGGGTGTCACCCTTATGCGTCAATCCGGTACTGTAGACGATGCCCAGATTAACGTCACGAGGGCGCAACCTCCAGCCGACCAGAATGGGATTATCATCATCACATGATGCTTAAAATCGACAAACCGGTATCATAAAACTGGACCCATATAACAGCATTGTTCCTCTTCGTGATATTGTAATGTTCGCATCCTTGTAATTATTATAACAGATAAATCGAATGTTTATGAGTGCAATGGACAGAATAATGTCATGAGGGGGTTGAAAAAGCATAAATGATCTCATTCACGAGGCGCAGCCAGTTAAATTGATTCAATAATTTCATCTTTTCACCGAATGAAATATTCTGTCCAATTGCCCGAATGAGAAAAACATTCCATTAGGTTTGTTTTTTTTATGGCACTAAACATATCCTTGTGCATTTGCATGTTTTATTAATTTAGAAGCAAGACAGAAAGGGACTTACACTTACATGTTATTCGGGCCGCGTGTATAGGTTACATGTACGATGCGAGTCGCGAAGAGAGTGGCTGCTGCGCGCTAGCGCACTGTCGCTCTATATGCTTGACGATGCATGCACCTGAAAACGCATGCCCCGTCTTACGTATCGTAGTGGTGGGCTCTAGCGCGTGCGTGGAAAAATGGTCAACGGCAATGATCCTAGTTGCAAGGCATATGGATCCACGTTTGCATGGCGGTAATGGATCATTGCAACGAATGATGACGTTACAGTAAATGGCCAAAATGATCAATTCAACACCAATCGAATAAGATCTTATCTAGGTGTCATGTAAACGGTTCCTACAATCAATGCTCGGCGACAAATGCTCCGACGACAATTCTCCGGAAAATGCCGACAAATGCTCGGCGACATTTGCTCCGTCGACAAATGCTCCGGCGACACTTTGCTCCGTCGGACAAATGCCTCCGGCGACATTTGCTCCGACGACAAATGCTCCGGCGACATTTGCTCTGTGGCGACACTTGCTCGCGGCATATTGTCTTCGCGGTCGACAAATGCTCCGGCGACATTTGCTCGCGGCGACAATTGCTCCGAAGGTGCGACAAATCTCCGGCGACAAATCTCCGGCGATATTTGCTCCGGCGATCAATTGCTCCGGGCGACAATTGCTCCGGCGACATTTGCTCCGGCGCCAATAATTCCGCTAAGGTGGGCGCACAATGCTCGCGGCGACATTTGCTCGGCGACATTTGCTCCGGCGACAGTTATCCGCGACATTTCTCTCGGCAATAATAAATCCTAAGGTGCGACAATGTTCCGGGACAATTGCTCCGGCGACATTTGCTCCGCACGACATTTGGCTCGACGAAATTGCTCCTAAGGTGCCACAATTGCTCCTACGATTTGCTCCAAAGTTACGACATTAATATACGACGAATACTGCTCCGGCGACAATAGCTCCGGCGACATTGCTCGCACGACGACACTTGCTCTAGTGACAATTTGCTCCTAAGGTGGCCACACACTTGCTCCTACGACATTTGCTTCAAAGTTACGCGGCATTTGCTACGACTGAATTTGGCTCCGGAAACAAATAAGCTCCTACCGACATTTGTTGTCGCAGTTGCTCCCACCGACAATTGCTCTAACATTTGCTATTGCTTTTTCTTATTCTATTGAGTAACCCAATTTACAAATGGCATGTTTTCCTTTCCATAACGTCTTTTAATTTTTTTGTATAGCCTACTATAATAGAATTCAATCTCTGTTTGTGAACTTATCTATGTGTTTTGTTCGAAATATTTTGCCGGTTTTTGAGTATTTGTGTACGTATACAATATCACATCATACACTCATGCTCATAATTAGGAATATAAAAAAAATATTTTGAAAGGTGCAATTTTCCGTGAACGGAACGTCGGAATTAATATTTTGGTTCCGTCCGGCAGTGAAACAATTATAATGTAAGTTTTCAGGAATTTGAGCATTTTGTAGCGTTCCGACTTGATCACAAAACCTGGTGTTTACATAAATGCAGTGTTGTTGTTGTTTTGAGTCACGTGGTTGTTACGCGCGTTATTCTAGACTTGTAAAGACACTATTCTGATGTTAATTTTAGTCATAAATGACATTAGATCAAAATTCTATCAGTTTTCTGTGTTTTTTTGTAATTACTTTATTAAATACTTTTTTCATGTTTTTTTGTGGTTCTTTGGTAAAAAGTAAATATAAAAATGTTATTTCGCTCAAATATATTTTAGTTTTTACTTAAGTCATCTGCATGATAATCCAAATTGCTTTCACATACTGCGTTTTTGTGAAATAGACTTATCTTGAAATTTTGGGACGATTATAGGATAAGAACTTTAGTATCAACAAAATAATCCCATATTATGAGCAGGAGTTATCTCATCTTGACTTGAATTGCTTTTTAACAGGTGCTCACAATGTTAACCAATGTCTTTAAAAGATTAGCTTCATGGATATACAACTACTTCATATATCTAAAATTCGTCACAGCTTTGTAATAAGAACTGATTCAATATAAATATGCGCACGATTGTAAGGATGTCTATGACGCAAGCGCTGTTTGTTTCGTCCGTATACACGTGATCGATCACTAACAAGACAGAGTGCGCTTCATAGGATGTAACCACTCTCAGGCCAACTAGCAAAAACATTTTCAACTTAGATTTGCGTATTTTAATTAAACTAGAGCAAGTTCGACTGCGCGCACGGATTGGTAATGCCCTCCGCGTCCGCACTCCCATCAATTCATGTAATTTGAAAGCTTCAAGCTAACCATGGTACAAGACCAAGTTAGATGAATAAGCATAAGCCCATGTGACACCTTGACCAAAGTTACAGTAAATATCAATTTAGAAGCAGCTGTTAATTATCGTGACAATGAGCTCAATTCGGACATGAGGCCTTGTGACCTTTGACGCTCTTCCTTTCAACTCCAAAATTGTAATCAGTAATTGGTGGCCTTATATTAGATATTCCCAGTTACATCAAAAATCTGACTGGCCTTCTCAAGTTTCATGGTACGAGCCCAATCAGCATATTAAGGCCGTCCAGTGACCTTTGACCTCTCACCTTTCGGCTGCAACTAATAGGTTCATTTGGTGGCTTTATAGTACATACTTGATCCTAGTTACATTCAAAATCCGATCGGGAGTTTCTCAAGTATCGCGGTAACGAGATCCGGTAACGGACGCACTGACGCACGGACGGAACGCCGGACGGACAACCGAAAACATGATGCTCCGGCAACTTCGTGGGGCGCGAGGCATAACAATACCCAATAATCACCCCCTCCCGCCATCGAACGCTCGCATCCTCACTGGCGTTATGCCACGATTGTAGTATAATACCCCCTG
>JZLH01S0057009.1:14462-25750 GCA_001188425.1 Eucidaris tribuloides | reverse complement strand
TCGAAGTACAGGAGTGCGAGGTCATCTGCGTATGCATACTTGGATGATGAGGTAGGAGGGAGATCACTGGTGTAGATGTTGAATAGTGTCGGAGCCAAAACTGAACCTTGGGGGACCCCGTTCTTAAGTCGGCGCATTCGACTGACCTGCCCATCACTTGTCTTGAGGATGAAACTGCGGTTAGAGATGATATTGCAGATGAATCGCACAAGGTGGCGGTCAGGGATGATGCGTAGTAGCTTCAGAGTAGTTTTGTGGTTTTCATAAGAAAAAATAAAAATTGCAAAACAAGTAAAGTTACTCAGCACCGCAAATTTCGTTTAACTTTAGTTAAATTGATATCACCGAATTTTGGGTCTGTAGACATTGTCATGCTGATTTTCCGTGATGCGCCACTAGCCCATCACCCCTACCTACAGTGCCATACCTATGCTGTGCTATTAAATGTATACAATGTATAAATCCCAATTGCTCGAAAAATCGAGCAACTTTTTTTAACTTAAGATTTATATTTATTTTTTAATTTCACATTTTTGGTTGCAATGCCACAAAACTATTACCAAATATGCATTTAGTACTTATCATTCAGATATTGGTTTAAATTAGCAAAACTAGTTTTTAAAAAAGAGAAATTTAGATGCAAATTTCAGCTATCAACATGCAATTTAATATCCCATGAGTTGGGTGTAAGTGGTCTACTTACTGGTAGGTGTGCTAGCCCATAGAAATCTCAACACAGCACCAGAGCTTTATCTGAATATATTTATGTTTTACTTTATTTTATTTATTCACTTATTTTCTAATGTATTTTTTTGTTTTTTATTTATTTATTTGTATTCACTTTTTTTTAATGCGCCGTTTAATGCGCAGTATAACGCGCCGCGCTTTTTACACTAAGCCGTTGCAAGTGGCTTTTGTAAAAGTTTGCTATCCAGAGTACAACCGTTCTGATATATGCGTTTGATGCATTAAAGGGAAATACAGGTCTAGATACATCAGCAAGACTAGAAGCTGTCCACTTTTTTGTATTTTTATACCCCCGCCAAACATAGGCATCAGCATACGGTTGGGCAGTCAGTAAGGCAGGCGGGCAGCCAGTCGGTCCGTTGCAAATATTGCAGATCAAACTACTTCCTCAATTTTTGACCAATGCTTATGAAATTTGACAAACACATTGGTCTTGGGGTGAAGATGTGAAAGACACATTTTTCACATGTGTCGGAAACTGCATTGCCATGGTAACGGCATATTCTTGCAAAAAATCAGGTACATGTAAAAACCTTGGGAATCAAACTACTTCCTCAGTTTTTGAGCAGTGATCATGATATTTGGCACACACTATCATGTTGTTGCCCTTTTCATGGGCAATTGAATGCATATTACCAGGACTTCATAAACCATTCCAATTGTTCATTATTTTCAGTAAACATCACAGGCAACTCCCCATTGGTTACATAAAATATCACTATTTTTCATGTTTAGTTACATGTATGAACTGCATTTCCTTTTTCAAGTTCAAAGATGAAAGCATGCTGAACTTGATTACAGTAATAGATCGGAACGTGTTGATCATCGTGGTATCAAGATAAGAGAGTACTAGAGTAAATCAGTTTTCACGTGATGTAGCAAACAAAAAAAGATTGTGACGTTTTGGCTGCAACTGCTAGCCTTCATCAGGCAATGTAGAACGAGCGCCGTGCACGCATCTTTTATAGCGGTCACGAGGGTTAATTACAGTACTTGTATATTGTTGTTATGTTGTTATTTTTTCATACAAATTCAGCTGTAACAAACTCAGATTCTTTCAATTTCATTGTATTCTGGAATAGTCTATGACTAGTAATATGCATTCACATCATTGCTACTTGTTGATGCATTGATCGTTTCCACTGATGCATGAAATAATAATAGTCCTCAAGTGGATTGGGAAATGAAATTGTAAAAATCATTTTGGCTTTGAGGTTGACATTGTGGGTGTGAATACAATAAATGCAAAGTTATATGTAGTTACTAGTATGAACACCTGCTAAAATTGAACAATGAACAGTACATTCTGTGTACATGTCACCGTTGAGTTCATGATTGCAAATGAACAAATCATATTTTCCACATTATATCTGATTTAACATCACAAATAAGGCAAAGGAATGTCATTCAGTGTGGTGCCCTTGTTGTCCAAAATATCAGTTTAAATCTTTACCATTTCTGTGAATAAATGTATTTAAATGATTATTCATTTTAAAAATATTTGTACCACAGTGTTTGAGGGTTTGGTTGCACAGCAGGATTGAATCACCATAAAACTATAAAGTGTCCTTGTACTTTGCAGTGTAATGTAACAATGGCTTGGAAATAATTGCAGATACCATTTCTAATCCTTTTTCACACAGCAGCTAAATTGTGATCACAAACATGATTGTTATTGCAGTGATTTACTGACTGTGAAAAGATCTTTGCAAACAACATGATTAGAATTCAGAATTCTAGTGAGGAAGAGTGGCCATGTTTCTGGGTATGCTAGATTTTTATGCCTCCGCCCTGTATTAAGGGAGCCGGAGGCATTATGTTTTCGGGTTGTCCGTCCGTGCATCTGTACATGTACGTCCGTGCGTCCACACTTTCTTTCAAGATTACTGAAGTACCGCTGGAGGGATTTTAATGATACTTGGACCAAGGATGGACCACTAGGCAAGGATGAATTGACTTGATTTTGGGACAAATCCATCAAGGGTCAAAGGTCAATGATGAATGAACTTTGTCCTAAAATGCAATTTTCTGCCTATAACTACAGTTTGGAGTGCTCACTATTGATGTTATTTGGGGGTTGTGGAGCTTCAATTTAAAAAATTGTCAAACTTTGATATCTGAGCTACATAGTAGTGTTCAAATGGACAAATAAACACCCTGGAATGTAAAAGTTTGGAATGATACACTGCCAATGGCAAGTTATGCATGAATAAACAATTTATACTCAGGGCGAGTAGAAAATAGCCTAGGTGTACACATAGTAAGTCTATGGGAGGAAATGGGCAGGTGCATCCGATCAACTTACAATTTTCACGTAATAAATAATCATTTTGAAATACAATTTTTTTTGATAGCTGAACAACATGGAGGTCTCTCTTTTACTCCTTCCTCCCTGTTTTTACCACTTGTGTGCAGAGTATACATAACTATGGGGATTTCTTGGTCCCTCCCACTGCAGTGCATGCATTTACCCCATTAGGTTTTCATAATCAATAATATTTTGGGCAGTATCTTGCCTCTGGCGATGTTTTGAAATAATCATGAAATCATTATCGTGTATTCAATATTTTTTCAACATCGACTAATTTCGATATTATTACAACATCGCCCAGCCCTATTGAGAACAGAATGATAAAAAAACCAAAAATTGTATTTTTATGTTATTTTTTTAGTGGGATCAAATCTGACCAGAAATGGCGGTGGGTGCAATCAAGTACACAATCTTAATTCAGGATACACCTCCTACAGGTTTGCGATATTTTGGTTTCATGACAAAGAGAAGTCCCGCTATTTTCATCATAACTTTGTAGCCTTGAATTGAGTGTGAAGTTTGTGGTATTGGTTCCTTGAAATCGCTGGTCACGCTCACGCCGTTGGAATCACAAACAAATAGACCTGCGGCTAAGTATGTAGAATATGTTAGTTTCCCCCTCAAAATAACTTCCGCTAAACGTCAGACGCAGACTCAGCAAGAGCCGTGTTATTTTTAGGGATCAGACTCAAATTCCGTGAACTTCTCCAAGTTTTGTAGGTTCTTGACCTTAAAAGGACAAGCTACACTAACATTTGTGAAGGACCGACACACATGCATACCTTGCTAAAGACACATGGTGGTACATAAATAGATCTGTATTGCAAAGAAAACACAGAAGAAATCATAATTTTGCTGAAGTCTACTTTAACTCCAGAATAGCTTGCAAAACATTTTTAAAAGGAACTACTTGTAAGCTCACATTTTAGAAGATCAGCCTGAGCTCTGCTAGTGTTATTCTGGAAAATAAAACCACTCATGTTCAAGTTTGTAAAATATTTATTAACCAATGTGTTCTACATCATATTACATTTTACAAAGGATGGCAGAAACTCAAAAAAGCAAAGCTTGCATTGAGCTGCCTAAATGATTAACAGAAATACAATACATCACAAACACAAGAAACGACAAAAAACAAAAAACAGTTCCCATGGCGATATTTAAACTTGCAGAACTATAGTCAAGGGGCCTATTGCATAAAACTTTAACTAGAAAAAACTCTGGATATTTACATATAACAGGCTCTAATTTTCCTGTATGGTAAAATCAGTGGTACATATGATAATTATGCTAACCTGAATTTCATACATGTATCTTATCAGAGAAATTTATCTGATTAAGGTTAAAGCCCAAGTATGGTTTTGGTAAATGGTAAACATGAAATTCTTTGCAATTGAGTTTTTTAGATAGACCTATCTTTCAATGCCCTGAAAATTGCTCTCTCTGAAACTGTCCGATTTTTGAGAAATAACTCAAAATGTAAAATGGTGGGGGGGGGGGGGCACTGTCATTTCCCATAGTATACTGCAACAGTGCATCACATAACAATTTGTCAGTGGGTTTGATGTTGTTTTCTGATGGCTGGGGTGACAATAGAATGCTTTGTAAAAGATTGACAAAATTTAGTCTGATGGACCAAAACTATACTTGTTCTTTAAGGATACAACTAGTATGATTAAAACAAGTGAACCATGTAGAGGGTAATGTTTGTTTACCAACGATGGGAAGGTCGTTCGGCCTACAACATGAATTGCGGCCCAGCATTTCCTCAACCTGAACGAGACATCCTTGAATATCATTGTATTTGCGACATTCGTTAGTGGTCAAATGAATAGCCAGGATTAGTTTCATTTAGAACATGTGGTTTTTAAGGTTTCACTTGATTGTAATATGGATAATGAAGTATGCACACCACACAAGTATTGCCAAGAAAACACTCAAAACAGGACATGAGGTGTACATGCTTGTTTGTATGTTTGCATAAATGAATGTTATCCTGTTGAGAAACTACATGTATGAGCATAGATTTGTCTTGAAATGGTTATGGTAGAGACCTACATGTATTTCTTGTTACTCTGGATTCCAGACACAAGAACTTATTCCATTTCCTAGAGAAATTACATGTAGACCTTATCATCAGTTAACTGTCTTGAACTAAGACTAGTTTTCTTTCGCATATGTAGTGTGGCCTTTCCAATGCAGGCATGGCACAGAAAATTGCTCTGAAATTCAATCTTTTATAAAATTAATGTATACTGAAATATGATTCTTTGATATGTCTAGTCTCTGACCTGTTACACATACATGTATGTTATGAAAATTAAGGACTCAACCTTTCAGAAGTCAGGTTTAATTTTTCTAAACACATGACAATGTGTCCAGCATTTAATGTTGCATTGCATTCAATCCGCACAGTGCAAACTTTTTTCATTTTTAGCTCACCTGAGCCAAAGGCTTTCTAACCACAAGTCCATTTGTAACCAAACTTGGGTGGTAGGTGCATAACAGGGACCTCAATGTTATTTGGGGGTCAAAGGTCACATATGTAGGTCAAAGGTCAAATGAAGTCAAATGATATACCTGCAAGTTTCTTCTTTGGTTGGTATTGGCCCATTTGTGACTAACTTGAATGGTAGATGTTACATGTATAGTGACCTCAATGTTAAATTGGGGTCAAAGTCACATAAGTAGGTCAAAGGTCAAATGTTAAGATACTAGGGCGTGCCTTGTTTTTATAAAAACGGATGTTGGAAATTAATTTAACTTTGCAATATCAGCTATATGACAAGGGGATGCAAAGTTTTTTTTTTGGCTATGTTGGTGCTTATAGATATCAGGTTCCAAGGGCCAAAACTATATGTAACTGATGTTTTTTATATGGGCACCATAGAGAGTTTGCGAGACCTCAGGTGAGCGCCGTGCCCCCCCGGGGCTCTTGTTTCCAGTAGCGGGCATATGTGGTCAGTAAAGCTCTGCTTAGGACCACATACATGTACATGGTATTTGTAGGTGTGTAATTGTGGTGGAGATAATCTTACACAGTTTCTCCCATTAAATAGTCTTTTGTCCATTTTTAATCGGGTTCTATTTCAAGCTATATGGATTTTGTCCATTTTGCTCATGTAGTTATGGATGTCAACAGGCGGGGGAAAAGGGACAGGGGGACATGTCCCACCTACTAACAAAAGTGACGGGGACATAACACATGCACCCTCCCCCCCCCCCAAAAAAAATAAATAAAATTAAAATAAAAATGAATCAATCTTAACCATGCACAGTACAATTGTGGTGCCTTGTCTTCTGGGAAAAAAAAATAAATTTTCTTTTCGGGGGCTACTTTTCCCATTTCAGTGCTTCCCAGATACTCTTTTGTATTGAACCCTATGGCAATTTACGGGGGCTCTTTTACACATTTCGGGGCTCTCGCCATTTTGGGGGCGAAATCGCCCCGCGCCCCTGTGTATTTTTTTCCCTGGACACAAATTGACATCGATTAAACTATTTTAAAAATTGTCAAACTGTGATATCTGTGTGACATCCATGTAGTAGCAGCGCTTAAATAGACAAAGCAAACATCTAGAATACAGAGGTTTGGAAAGCTCTGCTGTCACTGGATAAGGTATGGATGGATTTACATCACATGTGACTTATCACTCTGATGGAGTATGCATGGCTTGCATCACATGTGACTTATTACTCCAATGGAGTACAAAATAGTCTAGATTTAGTCTATTAGAGGAAATTGACAGGTCTACCAGGTCAAACCGAGTACTCATAGATTTTTAGCTCACCTGAGCCAAAGGCTCAAGTGAGCTATTGCGATCGCTTTTCGTCCGTCGTCCATCGTGCGTCGTTCGTCGTGCGTCGTTCGTCGTGCGTAAACTTTTACACATTTTCAGCTTCTTCTTCAAAATGTATGATTGGATTTGGCCCAAACTTGGCAGGAATGATCCTTAGGGGGTGGGGATTCAAGGGTCCTCAAATGGTACACCTGGCCCCCCTGGGGGCCCAGGGGCAGGGCCCTAAAGGGCCAAAAGTAGGTAGTTTTCAAACATCCTCTTCTGTAGATCCAGAAATAGTTTAGGTAAGCATCTTTTCTTTGTGTGTTGATACCTCTATATGTGCTAAATTAATGTTCCTCATGACAATCAAGGGTGCCGGTTTGGCCTAAGGGGGCACAAGTTTTGGGATGTGGGCCCTAATGGATAATTCACGGCTTCCATAAATGGATTTAGACAAACTTGGTGGGAATGATCCTTCAGGGGAGGGGATAGAGGGTTTCCTGAATGGTACACACCTGGGGCCAGGGGGCGGGGCTCATGAGGCAAACTAGGTAAATTTTCTAACCATAAGGCATGTTGTAAACAAATTGTTGTAGATCGTGACCTGACTCAATGTATTTGGGGTCAAAGGTCAATATGTGGTAAAGGTCAAATGAAGTTAAATGTTTCTTTATTGTGTTGTATTATTGGGCCCGCATTTGTGACTAACTTGGATGGTAATGTGCTACATGTATAGTGAGTCAATGTTTAAATTGGGGTTCAAGGTCACATAAAAGTAGGTACAAAGTAATGTTAGAATCGAGGGCGGCCTATTTTATAAAATGGATGTCAGAATTTAATTTAACTGGGCAAAATTCAGCATATCGTAGATATAGATAGAGCAAAGTTTTCAACTGTTATTTGGCTTACGTGGGTGCTAGATATCAGGCTCCAAGGGCCAAAACTATACATATAGCTGAATGTTTTTTCTATGGGCACCATAGAGAGTTTGCGAGACCTCAGGTGAGCGTCGTGCCCCCCGGGGCTCCTGTTATTTTTTAAAGCACTAAAAGGCAATTTTTTTCAGGACTTCATTTTTAGACCTTAGTAAAGACACTTATCAAAGCCCAAGTGTAGTTATGGGGATTTTTTTTATTATTTGAAGCTTTATGCCCAGAGGTCATATCCCATTAATAACAGATTCTGAATATCTTTCATGTTTTTTTTTATTAATTAATGAAAAATCTCGGGTGGGGGGGGGGGACCCGAGATTACAGGGTACCCCAAGATTTTCGACTATGTATTACATTATAGTATCCAAAGGGTTAATAAGGTGGTAAGTTTATCTGAGTTTATATACCTCATCAGGAAGATCCCCCCCCCAAAAAAAAAACTAAAATAAAATAATAAATAAATAAATAAGTAAAAAAATCCCCAAAACTAAACTTGGGCTATAAGAGCATGGATAAATATGTAGTGCAAATGCTAGTGCTGAGCCCTGCATAAACTAAATGTAATTGTACAGGAATATTTGGTGGGGATAAAATTTAGGCATTTACATCAAATACTTGCAAATACATGAAATAATATTATGCTATTTATAGGCAACAGTATATATCTTCCATCAATTACAATTCAGTGTAGGCAAGCATGGTGGATCAGCTGGTTAGAACTGAGATCAGTATTTTGCAGTGTTTATGTCCTTGGGTAGAGCACTTTATCCCCATCTTCCATCTTCGAGACCCTATTCATACTAACAACTATCTCGTTGTTTACACTGGACCAATTCCCAATCAGTGCCATGTTAAATGTTGGATGTGAACAGATTTATGCAGTAGTTGTATAACACTTTATCATAATCTACATTCTGGCAATTATTCATTTATTTATCTATTTATTCACTCATTCATTTATTTTTTTTTTTATGTATTTATATTATTTATTTATTTATTTATTTATTTATTTATTTATTCACACATTTATTTATTGATTATTCATTTGTTCATTTGTTTTGTTATATTCATTTATTTAAATTTATTTACTGTTTATTTACACTCACTCATTTATGTATTTATTCAAATCGATCTATTCATTTATTTATATATTCATTTATTTGTTTACAGGAATGCAAGATTTCAGGCCCTGGCAATTAATTTTCAGACCATATTTTTTGCTTTTTTGTGTAAAAATAGCTCATACTAGGTAGATTTCAGGTCCTCTCATAAATTCTAACTGGCATTCCTGTGCTTATTTATTTATTTAATTATCTATTTAATTTTTTTGTTTGTTGTCTTTGTGTTTGCCTGTTAGCTTCAAGGTATTGAATCTAATTGTTTGTTTCTCAAAAAATATATATATTTGTACTTTTTTATTTTATCAGGATGATGAAGGGGACGCGGAGGCCAAAACTAACGCAGAAGCAAATCAGGATCAAAATGGTGCTAGCCATGACAACGGATTCAATGGAAACAGCCATGATAGCCATGCGGTAAGATTTATTCAATGCAGTTCAATTTATTAAGCCCTGGAACACATGTACACTAAATCATCATTAAGATCTGCAACAAATGATATGATATTTTTGTCCTGGGGTGCACGAACCGTAATGCACATGACAGAGTACAACAAAAAATAAATTCAATTTTCAATTTAATTTTATTTCCATATTTTCACAAAAAAATACAAAATCTACAATACAATAATGTGGAATATGAAATAATAGATACATGTAAATGATACAACTGTTTGAATTTATAATTACGTAATAAACGATAATTGAAATAATACACAGTGCATCTATTTGGATGCACATAAATAAAACTTACATAATTAAAATGAATAATGATCATAAATTGTGTTTATTTCTTTATCTTTTGTTCTTTAAATTTACGACATGCTAAACAAAGTGAAACAATTGTAAAGACTACACTTGTGTTTTAGTATGGAACTATTTTTAGGTACATGTAGTAAAATATTCCTCCAAGGAGGAAAGTTCCAGAAGTATTTCTTTTTCAAATCTTTTCCTCCGTTGCAGGGTTGGGCTCAATTACTTTCTTCAATTACAATTACAATTACGTGCCTGCAAATTTTTTTATTTACAATTACTTTTCAATTAAATTACATTTTTTCAATTACAATTACCAATTATTTTTGTTATTACAATTACTTTCTATATATTCAAACTACATGTCGCGTGTGGAGTTTGGTGAAATTCTCATCTTTCTTTTATACCCTGCCCATATGTGTACATGCACCAATTTGTTTTGAATGCATTTGAAAGCAAGACCAAGAGGAGGTTAAGGGTCAAGAATAGTGGTGAGGTGTATAAGTGGGAGTACACAGGATCAGATTAACAGAATGAGTAATTGAGAGTAATTATGTTCAATTACATTTTTTCAGTTACAATTACAATTACTTTCCTTTCAAAAATTTCCATTAGGCCTACAATTACTCCAAAAAATGTAATTAATTACGTAATTGCTCAAATTTTACCCTGTAATTGAGCCCAACCCTGCTCCGTTGTTAATAACATGCAGGAGGTCCTCTGTGTTATGGTAGTCCTCAGGTGTAAAGATATGTACCCCATCATACACACACACACACACACACACACACACACACACACACACACACACACACACACACACACACACACACACACACACACACACACACACACACACACACACACAAACACACAAACACACATACAGTAGATAATTGCTTCTTCTCAGGGACATACACATAGTTTAGAAACATGTCAAGAATGATCTATAATAGGAATATACATTCAGGTTTCATAATAATAGCTGGACAATTCATTTTGATTGGTAGATCACAACATATTAGTGTGTGATAACATTCAACCACAGACATATATTTGTGTATGTTATAGTACATGTATGTAGGCCTACAATGCTGTATAATATGTGTACATTTTCACAACTGATTACACTATCTTTTAATGGGAATTGTGTGATTTTATCAATGTAGTGTCTTTATAAATCTCTTTCATGACACTAATTTACATACATGCATACTGTATGCACTTTTCAAACACACACAAACCCAAACAAACATACAAACCGACATTTACACACAAACATGATACCAAATGGCCCTTATGCATGTACTTGTTAGTTCCAATGATATACGTTCTTCACGAACATGAATTTATTTATATCTGCTCTTAACATGAATTGACACGATACATCTTAACCATCTTAACTATAAGATATATAGCTCTGTGTATCTATGGAACAAATCTGCAAGCAAACGATGAAAGCGACTCGGAAAGGGACATCATAGGTATGTCAAGTGACAAGAGAGATACTTAGGATTCCAAGCTTGCCTGACCTCTCGGCTTGAAAGTTCAAATAGTTATCAGTCAAATACCTGACTGGTATTGGACGACTCTGGGGGTGCTAATTTGGGAAGACAGTGCTTGATATATGTTGGAAGCGTGTCCG
>JZLH01S0056972.1:0-39044 GCA_001188425.1 Eucidaris tribuloides | reverse complement strand
AATTCTCTGAGTTTGCGAAACGAATTTTCACAATTGCTGGAAACACCGATAAATCCTTGGGAGACTTCAACTGTACACGTTTGATTATGCCATCAAAGCAGATGTATCACAATTCCTTTGGTCTATCTTTAGAGTTTGTTAATCTCTCACAACATATTCATGCTCCTACCCATAACAAAGGTCAGATATTAGACTCTTGTTATACTAAAATTGATAGTTCTCCCGTTCACGTCTGTCGGAGACGATATGGTTTAATAAATCAGCAGAAGTGTGTGATCCAAGATATTAGTGTTCATCCAAAATCTTTTAGTCTGATCACCATTGTATTTCACTTAGTTTGAGTGTTCTATAGCCTGACTTGTTCCACACGGAAAACGTTGGCCTCCGTAACTTTCAGATCAATGGATGTTTAATGGCTTTTGTTTGTGAGGTACAGGACGCGTCTTGGAGCACTCAATGACACATGATAATGCGCATGTTAATTATCTACTTCCAGAATCTAACTCTGTCATATCAACTCTGTCGAAAAGCTTTGCTCCAAGACGGTCTGTCTGGCGATCTAATTCGCAACGGACCCTTGCCGGTTTATGATTGAATCCTGCAGGCACCGTCGACTCAGAAGACGGGGAAGGAGTGGTTAAAATCGTTCTTCTGATGATGACCTTCCAATGCCTTCTAGAGCAAGTAACCCAAGCATGTCAATGATCTTATCGTTCTGGGGCCAGAACAAACATTTATCTTGTCGAAAACTGAACAAGGCAAACCCAAAACTGTATTTTCAGGTTGGTTAATAATCTTCTTCACAAAAATGAGAGGTCACTTTCCTACTCATGAAATCAGTAGATTGGAAATAGGTTTGGCGTCTTCTTTGCTTGAAAAAATAGACATAGTAGAAAGAGTCTAATTCTTTCCTCTCACTCGATAGTAAGAATGACAAACGTTCCTGTACGAATACTTAGTTTTAGTAAGTAACTACTTTCTCTATGTCTGACGTTTAGATTGTAAGTTGAAGAAAAATGTAAGATATATTTCTCAAAAGTGTGTAATATTATTTCACTTGATACCCAACCTACGTGGTCCTTAAAATACAATTGACTGTAAACGTTCGTATGTTGACAAAGATTGTAACTCTTCGTTCTGCAGTCAGGCGTTTTCCCCGATGCAGGCCTCGTCAAGCATTGCTTCACATTCGATATAAAAAAGCCGAATTCAGACCATTGAAAAGCTACAAAAATACCGTCCTGTAAGCAAGTGTCAGTACGTTGCAAAGGTTTATAGAGAAAGCTGTTTGCCTTCGCAACTCACTGAATATGTGAATTGTAACAGCTTTAAGTGATCCTCTGCAAATCTGCTTTAAAAAGCAAATTTAGTACATGAACTAGCTCTTTTGAATTGCAGAATGATGTAAATTACGTATTTTGATCAGGGCAATCTGTGTTTTGGCTAGTTTACTTGACTTTAAGTGCCTCGCCTTTGATACGGTTGACCATGCATACTTACAACATTCGTTTTGAAAATTCATTGTAATCATATATCTGGTTACACTCTAAGTCGGCTGCATCTTACTTAACTGGATCGGTCTTCCCGTTGTAAGTTTGCTGGGGAGCTCTCTGAACATGCGACTACACAGGTTGGTGTCCCACAGGGGTCTGTTCTTGCCAATTTTTTTACTCTGGTATTTAACGACCGGTATCAGCATGACTGAAAAATACATCGTCACATTACGATTTATCTATGCAGCGATATTCAACTTTATATTCACTTGGCGACCACTTCACCAGAACAAACGAAGATCACTCAAACTACTAACTCATGCTTTAGAAATAAGTCTGGAATGACTGAAAAACTATTCTCAATGTTAACCCTTGAAAAAACTGAGTTCATGGTCCTTACTGCTTCAAACGCAACAGAGGTAACATTGCACAGGTACAGGTTGAATATTAACGGTCAAATAATTTTTCCTTTCTTCCACGGTTAGGAGTCTTGGCGGTATGCATGATTCGTCTTTCTCATTTATCCTCTCATATTGATTCTAGTTGTTCGTTCATGTAATTATCATCTTTCGAAATCTATGGCGAATTTCGCGAAAATTTTAACTGTTGAAACTTGGCCACGCATGCTGTTGAGGGGCCCTAATAACATCAAGACTCGATTATTGAATTCACTATCTCCGTATTTGTCAGCGCGAACAAGAAAAAACTAGAGTCCATCCAAAATCGTATCGTGCAGACTCTATATTTGGCGTTTGTGCACGAACACATACAATACTTCTCTCTTACTGAATAATCTCATTGGCTTCCATTTCAAAAACGCATTCTGGTTCAAACTGTGCTTATACATTACAAAAATATTACATGAGTCTGCCTCCAACATATTTCTCCAGAATTGCATCTCTGTTTAACACCCACACGTACCCTTACGTTCAACATCAGATAAAAAAAAAAAAAAAAAAAAAAAAAAAAAAAAAAAAAAAGTCAAATAAAATCAAAAAGAAAAGTTTAGCTAACCAGTCCCACGAGTTCTTTATCAATGGTGACAAACGTTTTATGTTTCAGCGCTCCCAAATTTCTGGATAATTTCTCCACTCACACATCACGAGAACACGCCGACAATTGACATTTTCAAAAAGCATCTAAAACGTACCTCTTTGCCACTGTAAATGTTTATTTATATATGTAATTTCAATTCTATGTAAGCGCTATGGTACTTCTGTGTATAGCGCACGATAAATATCGTTATTATTATTTATTATTATTATTTAGTTACCATGAAATTTTGATAAGTTTTATTCTTTTTTGGACAGATAAAATCACCAATGTTACAACACCGTTTGCAAAAATATGAGCTTATCGATTACCTTAGCGTTGGCCCAGATTTCAGCGTTATTACTATTTTTTTCTCACGCGGAATATTAAATTGGGTAATGTTAGGGCCTTTCATGTCAATTTGCCCTGGATTTATACCATATGAGTTATTTTGCTCTACCTTTTTATACGCTGTCGTTCTACAATACAAATCTTGCTCTCTTGGATTTCGGCATACTGGGCAGAAATTTAGATACCCAAACTTCAAAAAATGGTAGGACAAAATGACGCTGAGTTCAAAGAAGGTATATTTTTCGTAATGCACACAGACACCATGTGATCGAAACTTGAAATCGCAGACTGTACGCGTTGGCGTTACCCAAAGCTCGTTAGTCGTTCAGATTAGAGATCCTGTGTTTTTCTCGTGCTAAGTTAATGATAGCGTTATGAAAGTGGTTTGATCGAGACGTTTTTAATTCGTTTTGCATTCGCTGTCGAGTACGTCCGCATTCGGTTGAATTCACCCATACGGAAGTTCATTCGCTTGGAATGCTCTTGACGTATTGAAGAATTTTTTCAATATCCGTTCGCGGTACGCAATGCCAATTCGTCATAGTAGTTGACGAGGCCTTTAGGCTTGAAAGGGACGCGACGACCATTTCTTCATTCAAATCAATCGAAATAAGTCGTAGACTTACCCGTAGCAGAAATAAACAGCTCCAGCCAAAACAGAATATAAAGAACCTACATGATTCAAAGGAAAATGAGAGGGCTATAACTCATAATATAGAAAGGCTCATGAGGCTTGCAAATAGTGGTGTTGACTCATACTGAATGTAAAGGATCACCAGCATTAATTGAAAAAAAAAATATTATTTACAATTAAAATGCCGGAAAGGGAATTTTTGTTTTAATTATTATCCGAAATCAGTAAAACCGTTCGCTTGTCACGATTTTATGAATCTGCTACTGCAAAGATGAGATTTGCTCGTCATAATAAAAGAAGGATAAGTCACCTAGTCACAATAAAGAGTGAACCCATTTGTTTATGACCTTGTACACCTTATTTCGTAATCACTATGACTTGTAACAAACTTCTGTAACAACTCTTTAAAAAAAAACCTTGACACCTGGATAGATAGATAGATGGATAGATAGATAGATAGATAGATAGATAGATAGATTGACACATCAATCTAAGATTACTTTGGAAAATGTATTTTTGTTGTATAATCAGGTGTGTTTAAACGATCCGTTATCCTCATCGTTTATATAAAATACAAACAAATCATATAATTGTTTACTTAGGCTACCTAGTTGATAAATTCAGAACTCAGAAAACAAAACACGCACGAGTACAATAATGCAAACAAATCAAAATACACGTGAATTTCGAAAATACAAACATTCAAATCAGACGAAGACAAAAGAATAAACATTTAAACTATGTTGAAAATTTTGAGCATGAATTGTTCTTATTCTGACTGAATGGCAATAATGTTTGACTTACCATGGCTCTCTTGCACCACTGCCAGCGTTAATGTCCCAAACTGAAAATGAGCCCTTTAGGGGCAGTAAAATATCATCGGGCGCCGTGCTCTCGAAAATGTTCGTTGAAACATCTGAATTGCAGCTTAACCAAGCTACCACGAATATATATTGACTGACATTCATTTTTTTTAATGGCTAATGAGTGGATGATTAGCTGGATTATTAATGCCTTCTGAAATCCAGAAATGCCCTTGAAATTGTAAATTACATGTAGTGCATCTAAAATTAATGAAACTGGAGCGATTAGTTTGGACACACAAGCGAATATCTTACACAGTTATGTTAACCACGAATACATTGACAGACGTTATTTTTTTAATGGATGAATGATTACCTGGGTTATTAATGCTTGATGAAATCCAGTGATGCGCTTGAAAATGTAAATTGCATTTAATGCATATAAATTTCATCAAATTGGAGCGGGTAGTTTGGACATACAAGCGGAATACATTGACAGACGTTCATTTTTTGTTTGTTTAATGGATGACTGAGTAGCTGGCTTTTTAATGCTTGTTGAAATCCAGTGATGCCATTGAAATTGTGAAATGCATTTAGTGCATCTAAAATTCATCGAATTAGAGCGGCCAGTTTGGACATACAAGCGAATATCTTACACACTTATGTCAACCACGGATATATTGACAGACGTTCATTTTTTAATGGATGAATGAATACCTGGATTATTAATGCATGTTGAAATCCAGTGATGCCTCTGATACTGTACATTACATTTAGTGCATCTAAAATTCATCAAATTGGAGCGGCTACTTTGGACATACAAGCGAATATCTTACACCGTCATGTAAATTGTTGAGTATTTGAATATAAAAACGACACAATTCCATTTTTGAAATCTGTTTATATTGTCCTGTATAGAAACTAAAGATGACAACTCCAGTTAACCCAATTTCTATTACACGATTTCTACATATTTGGCGATATACACTAGTTTTTTGGTCAACTAAAAGTGCCATATTTGGTGTAATATCTGAAAATAAAGACAAATTTCCAAAATGGATTTGGGTCGTTTTTATATCCATATACTCAATTGGATCTATCGAAAAGTACCACGCCTTGCAGTAGATGGTGCTTTCCCTGGGAATTGTGCTTGTGTAGATTAGACACACTGTCTTTTTTTTCTTAAACTAATGTTATCTTTCCTAGTCCATGTTGTATTTAGAAATTTCATCAATGCACAGAGATTGTGTATAGCCATTGTGTCATTTTGAGTGTTTAAGTACCCACTACAATAGCCGATATCGTACAATAACTGCACAATCAGCGCACCGACTCGGTGCGATGTCCTGCGTCGATCGTACGATGCCATCTACGATAAGTCTACGGGCTATACGGGATTACAATTTTTAAGGTGGCGTCACACTGTCCCAAAATTGACCAAGATGGCCACACGAATATAAAATTTTCAATTTCGCTTGAAGCTGAACAACAAAGGAAATCAACGGCCGAAGCAAGTACGATGCCCACAGAAGGCCACACAATGGCTTAAGATGCTCTAACGAATGGCCCAATGCTTATACGATCAGAGCCGAATTTGAAAATTTCTTTAATCGTATGTCCATTTTTGCTCAATTTTGACGCCTGCTTTAAGATTTATCAAACTTCATTCTAAACAAAATCGTAGAAGAAAAAATGCCTTTATGCTTGGTTCACACTGCCGATTTGTCAACTCGATCAGGCCCGATCAAGGCAATTTTGGAAGATGCGATGAGTTTACGGGCTCCGTAAGGTTATCGTCAAATTTTCGTCGGCGTTCATCCGAACCGTCGTATCAGTCGATTTTGAGATGTTTGCAGAAAATGAAACTACAAGTCCTACCATATGGTAAAATTTCTAGGCAGCAATTTATTTTGTTTTCTGAGATATGTGGGTATTTTAAAGGCGATGGCATACAATTTTTTGATAAAATGCGCAAATCCCATTGGAAACGTGTACTGTAGTATAGCAAACAACAACTGTGCGCACTTAATATGCAAATACGCGTTTCTGCGCTGCATTGACTTTGCACGTGAAAAAGAGATACGACGGTTTGCTGATCGCGCGTATTGAAAATAGGGTCAGCCTTAATTTCTATGACGTTTTAGTACAGGGAAAATCTAAACCGCTCAAACCGAAATTACAAGCATGTAGGTCTTTTGCAATATTTTCTCTGATTCTTGGTTCCGTGAAAAAATAAAGATATCAATGTTAAGCAGTTGTCTTGGTCTTTCCTGCCATACATATTTCTAGCAATGAAAATCTTGTAAGGCTTGGGACAAAAAGTGGCAATTATAGTCAACTTTGAGGTCGATTTTCTCTGAAATGGGTTTTGCACTGTCGTTGCGCGATACGACGGTTCGGATAGGCCTAAATTAGCGTGTACATATAGTGATTGAGCAGGCCGACTTTGATGAGATTAAAAAAATCTCACATGATAGAGTGACACCCATATCAATTCTATAGCGTCTTTTACTTTTCCTTCATGGCTAGAGTTTTGCAACACACATGGTTAAAACTGGAACTAAAACGTCGGTTTTTGGCACATAACTCATCTACAAGCTTTATATACTATTGAAACGAGATTTATGATAATCAAAGGTTTCTCTTTAAGGTTAGATCAAAATATGTGACCGAAATCAATGTTAAGACCCGCGATATTCAGTAAAAAGACTTCCTTTTTGGTAAAAAAAATCTCGTGGAAGATCTCCGTGTTTCTCATTTTTTCTGACTTTGCCGCTTCATAAAATGAAAGTGCGCTATCTATAAATATATTGAAGATGAGTGTTTGTAGTGGGAACTCTGAGGATTCTAAAAATGTAAAAATCAAATTTTATTGGCTAAGAGAAGGCCCGTGGAATTGGCAAAAAGACCATTTTCTCTCAGTATTCCGCTGGCTAGAAATCGACACGGTCATTATTATTATGCGTTCGTGTGTAAATATAAACAGTGGACACGCTCCTACACAGTGCGGCATGAGATCAGTAGTGCATGACCAGTGCCTATATAACCTCGTATTTCTCTGCGCAAAAGAGGGGCGTTTTCTATTGTTAAGAAATTGATATGATTTACATTCCATCTTAATATTCTTTACATAAAAATCTCCCATCTAAAGGATGTAGTATTCGAATATCCATTTATATGACCTTAGGTAATAATATTATCATTGATATCGATTTGATCATGGTCTAATAATGGCAGACCTGTTTATATACATCATTATACATTTTGTTCAGACCATTGGCGAGGCGTTTCTACAACAAAACTATGTCGAAATATCATTAATGAAAACGGTAATAAGTATTTGTCGGGCAAATCTCCTGTGAAATGCTATCGCTGTTAGGCAAATTTACATTATTTAGCCGTGTGCCCTGGCGGGAGGGCGTGTACAATTATAACATCACATAGCGTTAACGCCTTTCTGTCGGATAGATGACGATATGTAACAAGTTCACCAGAATAAAGGAAATTAGTAAATGTTTAATACATTTAATGTTCGATCGTTACAACTTAGTACAAAGAATAGCCCCATTTCTAGTCATTGGAACCCTATACTTCTACTGGCGTAGCATTGTATCATTGAATGAAACTGTGAATAGAATCGATTTTTAAAGGATACCAACGCTTTTTATTCACAATTCTTTTTTGTCAGAAATTCTACACTAAGCGAAGCATGGCATATAACGAATAGCAAAAAAATATTTGCAAATGCGCAACTCTGAATTGAGAACTATGGGGGGAAGAAATATATCTATTATGGTCATCCATGGCAGGTTTTCGGTGTAAAAATTTTCACGACGTTATCTTCATTTTTATATGCCACAAAACTGACATTAGTCTCAAGTTATTCACTAAAATTGTGGAAGTAGTCCGCAACAATATTTTGGACAAAAAAGTGCATGCAACCACCAATGACGGGACTTTCAATTTTCATATCTAAAAAGACCCATAAAATAAAAATTGCGCAATAAAAATATTTGAAAATATGCCTATAGACAAATTGAAGAGTATAGAATAAGAAGTACTGAAGTCACATAATACTACTTTTGAGAAACAAAAGCTCAAAGTTGTCAATTTTTTCTACAGATCACAGTTGTTTTCGATTTCCGATAATCAATAAACAATATTGTGGACAAAAACAAGGGTCTCAAGAAAACAAATGAATTTCTCGAATAAATGAATGCCAAAAACACTTAATTGTATGTATTTTTGGAATATTCTCCGCAAAACGGACAATTTGATATGCAATTTGTCAAATTTGGACTTTGAATTAAGTTTGACCTCATTTGACCTTTGACCGGAATTGACCGCATATCTCATCAACAAAGCACAAAATACATGGTAAATTGCATATTTTCTTAATCCTTGTAACTAGTCGAGTAATTTGAGATACATTTTGAAGAAATTAGACCAAGTTTAAATTGACCCCTGATGACCCCTCCCCTGACCCCTACTAGGGAAGGGTCAACTTGACCAAAATTTTGTCGAAAATTTTCCCGGCATGTAACGACTTCAAAACAATCACTAACTCGGTTTCGTCAAAATGTGACTTGAGTACTTCTCATTCTATACTCTTCAATTTTAAAACATAACAAATACCAATCACTTCTATACATAATATGAAAAGGGGACGTTCTTACGAATGCAAGGATGTTAACCTATTTCGTTATAACTTCTGCGTAGAATTATTTCGCTATACAAATAAGACAGTTCGAAGTTTCATTTTGCGCATGTGCAGCAGACGTACAGAAGAAAGGTCATTCGTACGATGTTTGTGTAAGCAGACATTTGGCAAAACTTTTGTAGTTCAAAGTGAAAGCTGTGTAATAAAATTGTGCATGCACGAGATGCATGTGATAGGTGAAGCAGGGGCGTTGATCCAGGTTTCGGATTGGAGGGAACAAAAGTGAAACATGTTCAAACTTTTCGACGGCGCCTTGCGCGCCCTAATTGTAAATACTAGGATTTGACAATTTGAACAATTTTGTATGTGTCAATTAGTATTTTTATGTCAAGTTTAATGGTTTTATCATGTCTTTTCATGCTTTTTAAATTATTATTATTACATTTGCTGTGCATTTTATAAATTTTTTCAAATTGTCAAAATTAATTGGGGGGGGAATCGACATATGGTTTGCCCCCCCCTCCAATATTTTCTCCTTCGGTGGGGCGATCGCCAGCCTGCCCTCCCCCGCCTCCCTTCCAGCGATTCAAACGCCTCTGAAGTGAAGGTATACTTCCTACAGAGTCCTTGGCTGCTCAATGTCAGCTAATAGAAGAGCTATCCCGTCCTCAGACATAATATTATGAAGTCAATTGTTCCATGGACAAACTCCGAACTGGCTTATAGCCGTAATTCGCCACCATCGATACTTGAAACTATATTCCTTGAAATCTTACATTATTGTCATAAAATCAGACGACAGACACCGTTGATCGGGGTGGTTAATTAAAATTATAATTTTGTTAAAATGTATATGATCATCAAAATGAGTAATATTGTATACGGACAATCCTTCATTTATATTGTACACCAATTTTCATTTTCTTTGTTTTCTTTGAAGAAACCCTTTTCTCCCTGTACGCCATTTATAAAGACTAACAGCTTTTCAAGATATCTTATGTGAGGTAAGTGTTCTCATGGCACACACACTCAAGAAAATGAAAAATTTGCTTATATCTCGTGTGTAAAAATAATGGAAGGCTGCCTACAGTATATGCAACAACGTTGACAGTTTTTCAATGATGTTTGGAATTTAAAATCTGTTATATATATATAATATATACTATGAATATTGTAATTGTAATCAGCCCTTCACTCATATATTCCTCTGATTTTCCAGTTTTATTCGAAATAATTTACATTAGTCAGGAGTTCCCTTTTAAAATTAATACCAATTTTGACTCAATTCGTGACATGTTTATGCAAAGAGAGAATCGGTGTCACTGTCACTAAGGTGTACACCATGTGTGTGTGAAAAAACCGCGTAAAAGGTGTTATTTTTTATGGACGGGCGATGTATACGAGGGTACAGTGAAAGGGGTGTGTAAACTCGACAAAATTAGGGAAAGGAGGTATAGTTTTAACAGAAGGCTTACTTGAAAAGGGTATCACTTCAGGTTTGAATACATTTTGAAAGTCCATACATGCATGAGCATGGTGTACACCTTTTAATGACATCCTCGGGGGGGGGGGAGGACAATCAACATTAATACAATGTAAGTTGCAAACACGCTTACAAATGTTTATTATGTGTTCTACGCAGAGGTATTAACAAATGCCATGGGTTCTTTTACTTGTTCTTTATCACATTTCACTTCCGTCGGCGTCGATACAATTAAATATACTGAAAGCAGAGAGGTATAAATAAAATCCATTTGCGTAATAGCATTAGAGTGGTTGCGCCCGTCTCCAAGGATCACCCTTCTCGAAGTTTCATCTCGGTGATTTTCATATAAATATAAGAACCTCTAACGGAGCTCCAACCAAGTCCCTTGTGATCATCATATTCACCGTATTCACCGTTAAGATTCGAGGTGTAGCAATTGTTGTACCACCACGCCCCATGATAGCCGACTGCACATCCTATATTATTCCTGTCGTATGTCGAGAATTCCTGTCCGCTGTGGTAGGCGAGCCCATCCAGAGCATTTCCGGTATACGATGAGAAGCTGGCCCGATACCTACGAACACAAGAATGATTTAACGTCGTTTTACATTATAAATGACCGAAAAGCAGACTTCCCACAATTATACAATTCATGTATAGTAGTAAGCATCTAAACATGCCCTTTGCAATTTAGGCCCTGGTCACACTAGCAGTTGCGACTACCTGCGATTGAGTTACGACGAGTTATCGCAGGTGATCGCCAGTATAGTTGCAGTTAGAACGTGCAATTTATCGTACGACAACCATGGAAATCACCTGTGATTGCAGGTGATGGTACGATCGAAAATAGGTTTTCAAACCGGTTTAAAAACCTGGCTACGATCAAATTGATCGCAAAGGGGTGGCAAGCAATCGCCAGTGATCGTGCGTGCATCGTGCAATCACCGTACGATAATCGTGCCACTAATCGCACTTCCAAGAGCGAATTTGCATAGATACGAGTAGTGGTAAACTGATCGCGGGTAGACGCACGACAAACGGTAGCTCATCGTACGATACGTGATCTTGACTTGCGAATACCTGGAGTGTGATGAACACATTTTTGTCTCGCCCAACGGAGGTGACGGCGAGACTAAGGGATCCAAATGTCGTCTGTCCGTCCGTCGTCCGTCTTCCGTCACAAATTTTAAAGTTTACGAGCAAGAGTCTCTCATGACATATAACTTGGCAACTGTTAGTCCAATGGTGACCATACTTGGGTGGTAGATGCACTAGGGATACCATCATGTTGTTGTGTGGTCGGAGGTCACATGTTGAGGTCGAAGGCCATTTGAGGTCAACGTTAAAGTTTACGTGCAAGACTCTCTTGTGACACATAACTTGGCAACCGTTGGTCCAATGGTGACCAAACTTGGGTGGTAGATGCACTAGGGATACCATCATGTTGTTGTGTGGTCGGAGGTCACATGTTGAGGTCGAAGGCCATTTGAAGTCAACGTTAAAGTTTACGTGCAAGACTCTCTTGTGACACATAACTTGGCAACCGTTGGTCCAATGGTGAACAAACGTGGGTGGTAGATGCACTAGGGGTACCATCATGTTGTGGTGCGGTCGGAGGTCACATGATGAGGTCAAAGGTCATTTGAGGTCAAATGTTAAAGTTTACCTGCAAGACTCTCTTGGGGGACCTTCTTGTTATCTTGCCATCAGAGCTCAAATGGTAAGGTCAAAGGTCATTTTAGGTCAGACGAGGTGTAGGGATACACTTTGGGAAAGTCCTTTCTGTAGTCACGGGTGGGCGAGACACATTCTTGCAATTGCCTTAATTTTATAGTATTGATAATTGTTGCTGCTGTATTATGTATTGTGATATAGTATGGAACATTTGTAGAACCACAAATACAAATTCCTTGTTATTGCAACAGAAGCGTGCGATTTGTAATGTCACTCATTCTCGATATTTATCTCACAATGAACCATCATTAAAATACTCTGAAAATATAACATATACACATCTTACAAACAGGCATATTCATGTACACATACACTTTCAATAATTTCCCTATCACTACTCAAAACAGGTTTATTTTGAATTCCACCATACATACATTTATATCAAACCCGCCATTCCTAAAACTATCAATTAGAAAACCCTATAATAATCTTAGGTCAAAATCTATTCGGCATCATGGACCAGATATCTGGAAGCCTTGCAGCAATTCTTAAAACAATATTTCCCTCTTAACTCATTTAATGCGTCTTTAACAAAACATATATGCAAGCCTAATTAATCTAAAGGCCTACTGCAAATATGAGGCCGCTGCCCTAGTGAAGCTTTTACAGTCTCCTGCATACTTTCCGTTTATCTCATGAACTACAAGTACATATTATTTATATCTAATATGTTATTGCATAATTTAATTGTTTATTACATTTATATCGTAAAATTAAGAATTATATTGCCGTGGCTTTGATGTTACTGTATAGTGTAATATGATACGCAATGTTATGCTTTGTATTGCCATGTTGTTTTGTTTGTAATTGAAAAAAAAATACCGAAATAAACAAATCAAAATCTTAAATCAAATGAAGCGAATGCCACAGGTGGAAGCCTTTGGTTGGTGTTCATGCATTTATCATTCCATTCAGACCTTTCTTCACAAAGGCATAATTTTGCGTATCCAAATACCAATCGTTGTTTCATATGCAACAAGTAAACCCACGACGTCCGTGCGATGGAAACAAGTAATCGTACGATTAAGTACCATTTATCGTAAGTGATCGCACGAATGCCTGCCACTAGTTGCAGCTATTCGCTCCTTCGTTTGCCTTTAGCCGTAAGTAATCGCACATTTGCCCACCACTTGCCGCAGGTAATCGCACGACTGGCTGCAACTAGTCTGAAGTGAACGTGCCACTAGTTGTGCGATTAGTGGCAGGTATTCGTGCGATTACCTACGGCAAGTGGCAAACGGGTCGCACAAGTGTGATCACACAGCACAAATCGTGCGAGTTACTTGCGACCTGGCTGCGGAGGCCCTTGTCGTACGATTCATTTGATCGCAGATAGTCGCAACTGCTAGTGTGACCAGGGCCATACTCAACACACTAAGAAATAAAGGTGCGCACAAGGTGCAAATTTACATTGAAAGGTGCAGAGCCATTTCCTCCGAGTTATTCGAGCAAATTTGCACCTTTCACGATTATGCGCTCCCCCCGCTGCATGAGCGGGTAAACATTTGCACCTCTTAGGTGTACTCTTTGCATCCAATAGGTGCAAGTTTGCACCTTAAAGGTTTAAGAATTTATACAGGTGTAAATAAGCAACTTCATGGCCGGTGTCGTGGCCTAATTGGTTGTAATGTCCACCTCACGTCCGAAACGTCGTGGGTTCGAGCTCCGACAGGGTTATACCAAAGACTTTTATTTTCATGATGCACTCCTGCACCTTTTAGGTCCAAAGGCAACTTTCCACCTTTATGAAAGGTGCAAACATTGGTCTGCACCTTCAAAGGTGCAAAGTTGAAGCTCTTTTTCTTAGTGTGAACCTCAGATTCTTAATTCACCTGTCACTGTCATTTGCGATACTGAAATCGTACTTGGCGAAACCAATAGCACCGCTCACGCTCATCAGATCGACCCTCAGCTTTACAGTGCTGGCTGCTAAACGAGAGATCTTGTTCAATCCTAACCAGTATTCACCATTCACGTCACCGAAACCATTTTCGTATTCAGTCCAGTTGCGATAAAAATCCACGGAACCGTCATATCGTTTCTATGTAATGACAGAAAGGGGACATGTTACTTCAGAAGACCTCACGACCACAGAAAAAAAAATGAAATAGGTAGATACATTTTCAAAAACGACATAATCAGATAATTATGCTAAATGTTAATAATGCAGCATTCGATCAATGGCCATTACAGATGATTCATTAATGAGTCGTTTACTATGACTCAGTCTCCATTAAAAATCGACTCTTCTTCTGTATTATAACCTAGTTCTTATTAAATAAATAAGAAAATAAACAGATATATTATTGTCAATGAATAAATGAATGAATAAAAAATAAAAAGATAATAATAAAACCCAGTCATAAGATTTGATGACTTTGCGCAACAATCACAATTAATTTTATATTCAAAATTGATGTACGGTGGATGACTATATTTTGCGCATTTTTGACACTTTATGTTTAATTTAGTTTTATTCTATATCTTAACAAAACATTTGATTGCCAGGAGAATCAGCCTACACTCCCAGAAATAAAAGCAAAAGAATACATTTTAATTACCTGAAAAACGGTCCACCCACCTCCGTCTGTATCCATATCACAGTAGACATCAAATGTGCCCAGTCCTCCTGCATTTACAGAGAACACGCCATTACTCGTGTACCCAGCGTCATAGTAGGCCTTGCAGGACTCACCTGAAAGTCGTAGAAAACGCATATTGATACTAAGCCTTTTGACATGGCCCTCTCGCTGTTATGGGCGAGCGAAGCGAGCCAGCCGAGCGCGGCAGTGCAAGGGCCTTTTGAGATCTGCTTGGCATCCGAAAAGTAATTATTATTCATGACCAAAGGAACGACCGATTTCTGTTCGAATCAACCAATAAAATTGCGCGCTACGATCCCCTGTATTGGCCTTGTCAACTATTCGGTGAGTTGAAAGAAATTCCTTCAGTGTTGGTTACTACAATACAATACCATCAAACACCAAATTAGTACACGTTAATTGTTTGAACACAGTATTTGAAGCATTTTTCTTTAAATTTTAAGGTCCAATTTGGTATGCAAAAATCTGCGTTTGTGAATCATTTCGCCTAATGAAATAATGAACGCTTCCAGATTCGTGTTACAGCAACAGTCTGTACGAACATGGTCCTAGTATGATTGCATATTCAACGTAGGATCAAGTAGACAGACACGCTGATTGGTTGATTTTTGCTACCCAAAATAGGGTAGCAAAATTCGGTAATTCAAAGGTCTAACATAAGAATGGGAATCAGATCTCAAAAGATCTAGTGGGGGTGAGGATTTGTTCCACCCCCACCATCAAAGGACCAGTCCCCGCGGCGACGCCAGTGACATAATTACACAATGAATAAAACGAAAACACAAAATAAACAGAAAACAACATACACACGTTTTGTGAGAAATTATGAGGAGATAAGACGAATAAAGTCAAATCAACAATAAAAGAAATCGAGCAAAGTTAAATCAGGCCATGCTTTGCAAAACAAAATGACATAAAACATGCATACGTTTTAGAGAAATTACAGGAAAACAAGAAAAATCAAATCAAATCAACAATTAAAGAATTCAGGAAAATAAACTTTGCTTTGTAATAGTACATCCCATCAACTTTGCAGCATCAGGGTTTTCTTATAGGCTTGTTTGAAACTATACAGTTTTAAATTAGAGTTCCTTATTTGGTTGTCCATGTTATTCCAAATAATTACACCATGGTTTTTTATGGATTGATTCTTAGCAAAAGATGAATGAAAGATTGGTATTCGAAAATCAGTATTACGTCGGGTATATTTTGAATGTATCCTTTGTTGTTTGATGAAGTAATCAGAAAATACCAAAGGAAGGAGATCATGTTGTAGTTTGTACATAAATATACCAGTTTTAAACTGTATTAATTTATCCAGTGGAAGTGTACCACGCTCAGTAAAAAGGGGATTCGAATGAGCTCTATAGTGCGCACCTGCGCAGATTCGTATCGCTCTTTTTTGTAAACATATTAATTTATTCAGCCGCGACCGGGTAGCACGTCCCCATATAAGAGAACAGTAATTATAGTATGTTTAGAATTTGTTGATGAAAAGAAAATGATACCTGCATAAGTAAAGATATTTTCGCTTTGTAATCATCGCCTCCTTAGATATCCCTATCAAACGAAATATTTTGGTTGAACCTTGAATTTTCTGCGTTTTGATTACAAAACTGCTTACACTCACCCCTATCAAATGGTATTAAACCCATGCGAGTTTGTGCTGGACCACAATGACTGATTTATTTCGGGTGAACTTCTGTGTTCAAACTTCTGCAGGTCTGCCTATCAACGTCCTGTTCACTATGAATGGCACTATTTAAGGACTGTTTAACACTGTTTACAATACAAAAAAAATGAAATAAAAATCTGCAAGGGCCGTAAAATGCTATAAATGTTTTAGTCGTGGTGTGTATATGAAGCCCTGGAAAAATTACACTTCAAACATCGAAATCATCTTAAAGTGCTTAGCTCTTTGTCTATTGATGGCGCACCGGTTATTCCAAAGATAAACGTGACTGATATGACAAGAAATAATATTTTTTCATAGACATATCGTTAATATTGACAGTACAATTTACAGGACTAATTGTATGTTTGGCTATTCATTTATCCATTTAAACGTCATTATAAGGCCCAGATATTCTCTCAAGTTTTAAAAGGGGTGTTTGCAATAATAAACCATATGCCGAAAGCCACTTTAGAGGAATTCTCTTCAGTAGGCCTTATATAAAACGGACAGTTTCTTACCAATCTCGCACGAAATTCCATGGAAATTATGTTTGCAAATACACGTGATGTTATAAAGCCCTTCAACACAAGTTGCGCCATGACGGCAAGGGTTACTGAAGCAACCTATGGCATTAAATGATGAAAAGTCATTTACTTTCCTTAATTATATTACATTTGATAGATTTTCGGCCACGTGAAGATAATCATAATTCAAGGAAAATAAACCAAAAAACAGCTGCCGTACCGCCATGTTATACCAATAAATTTAAAGACAAAATTCAACATGACAACAGTTTTAAAAATCTCAGCCGGTTGGATATTATAAATGCTTATCATGTATGTTTAACTCTAAGAAATGACAATTGAATGCATAATGTTCTGCAATGCTTTGATGTTCAATGCTCCAAGCCGCGCTTTTACGCCCCGATGAAGTTGTAGCATCAAATGATATTTCAAAGACACAGGCTAACAATGACCACAGTTTTTTTTTAGTTGTTATTTTTTTAAGTGAGCTACATAATCCTCCATGCTCTAAATGTCTTTTATAAGGTCTAAAAATAAAGCCCTGAAAAAACATTCAGTGCTTTTAAAGAGTGAAAATCTATGAGTGTACCATCTTGACCTTGTCCATATCTTGCCACAGACTACTGTGTTATAGTTTACCAACAGGCTACTTTATACTCCACCCTAAGGTAAAAGTCAGGCGTGATGTTTATCCATGCATACGTTGCTAGTGGCAGCATAACTTGCCAAACTTTTGTATTCTAGGATGTCTATTTGTCTAATTCATCTCTTTTATATACCTCAGATATCAAAGTTTGACAGTTGGTATTATTAAAGCTCCGCAATCATGTTAAACTGTGTCTCAAACTTCTCTCATTAGATAATAATCAAATTTCATTTCTTGGAAAGTACTTATAACTATATAGCAAGTGCCTAATATTTTCTCTGATGTGATACGGATAGAAGGGTGGATGGTAACTGAGCAGAAATCATAGTACTTCATTGTACCAAAGATATAGTTTTAGTAGTACTAGTAGTAGTAGCACTAGTACCAGCAGTATCAGTAGCAGTGAAGTAGTAGTAGTAATAGTAGTAGTAGTAGTAGTAGTAGTAGTAGTAGTAGTAGTAGTAGTAGTAGTAACATAGAAGTAGTAGTATAGTGGTGGTGGTAGTAGTAGTAGTAGTAGTAGTAGTAGTAGTAGTAGTAGTAGTAGTAGTAGTAGTAGTAGTAGTAGTAGTAGTAGTAGTAGTAGTAGTAGTAGTAGTAGTAGTAGTAGTAGCGGTAGTAGTAGTAGTAGTAGTAGTAGTAGTAGTAGTAGTAGTTGTTGTTGTTGTTGTAGTAGTAGTAGTAGTAGTAGTAGTAGTAGTAGTAGTAGTAGTAGTATAGTAGTAGTATACATGTAGTGGTGGTTGTGTTCTTGATGTTGATGGTTGTGGTAGTACAGGAAGTATCAGTGTTATTCAATTACGAGGAGAAAAATGCAGAATTTATCATACCTGGTATGGAACAAGTGACATGGTCTTTCCTTGACAGATCACCTTGGGTAAATCCACTTGGTTTCGGTGAAATGGATTTCGAAATAAGACGAATGGTTCTATTTGAAAACTTTATGTTGGGACAGAGCATCCATGTACCGCATGTACACTCGCAAACTTAAAAGAAACAAACGACAGTAAGATATAAGTCATCATTTGTTATAATTTTATTGACAAGAAAGAGTTATTTCTCTGTTACACCATCGACCATATAGGTAGTCGCAAAATTGGCTTTAAAGAGATCTTTTTTATATTGTCAGTAAGGAGATGAATATTCTCTTAAGTAATATGCAGTCGCTAAGTTTGCAAGTTGGACTTTAAAGGCAGTGGATCTCATTTGCAAACATCCCCGCAGACCAGGAAAAGATAATCCATGCCCTTAGGCTATTGATGAAGGGCATGTCTGTGAAATTTGGGGGTCAGTGATTGCCTAGAATTTGAAAACAGCAAAAGAGAAACAATAGCCATTGAGTGTACGTTCTATGGTAGGAATTTTTTTCTCGCGAGAAAAAAAATCAAATCTGAGTCTAACGGTCACTATAATTCCACTAAAACTGAGTTTCTAGCTCCTATATTTTGCTAAAGGTTCCCATATGGCATTTTCTTCTAAATGACATTGTATTTACACAATGGAAATTTTTAGGCATGCAAAAGAGATCCCCTGCCTTTAAACAGTGGAATCCATATACGCTGTTCACCTTTAAAGGCAGTGGATCTCATTTGCAAACATCCCCGCAGAGCAGGAAAAGGTAATCCATGCCCTTAGGCTATTGATGAAGGGCATGTCTGTGAAATCTGGGGGTCAGTGATTGCCAAGAATTTGAAAAATGCAAAAGAAAAACAATGGCCGTTTAGTGAACGTTCTATGGTAAGAATTTTTTCTCGCGAGAAAAAAATTTAAATCTGAGTCTAACGGGCACTATAATTCCACTAAAACTGAGTTTCTAGCTCCTATATTTTGCTAAAGGTTCCCAGATGGCATTTTCTTCTAAATGCCATTGTATTTACACAATGTTAATTTTTAGGCATGTAAAAGAGATCCCCTGCCTTTAAACAATGGAATCCATGTACGCTGTTCACCTTTAAAAGAACAATTCAAATGTACATCGATAAAAATCAATTATACACTCACCCGTAACAAAAGTAAGCAGCCCTAGCCAAAATAAAACATCGAGAACCTGGAGGATCAGAAAAACAAATGAGTATACTCCAACAATTAAACGATACTCGTGCAATCTTTAGGGCTGGATCGCGGCCAAGTCACTTTTCTACTGTTTGTGAGGGTCCAATACGAACGGTTGCACATCATGTATATAGTTGAGAATTATTGATTGCCAAAAGTAAATTAGATGCGATAAAGTTATCAGAAAGATTGCTTAATTTTCCCTTAATACGATACCAAATAACCCAGTTGAGAAAATTTAATATGTAATATAATTTTCTCCCGATTGAACCATTTTGTGAGAAACACTGAAATTAATTTAGGTCAAAGAGCATCGATTCAGTGTGCATTTAAATCATATAAACATACTGACAAGACTACAAATTTCAGCGGAGCAAGTATTCGTTTGAATTAGCCATATATTTTTTCGTCATTCGCCATTCTTGTGGTTGCAAAAGTAAACAAAATAAATTTTAATATAGTCAAAGTAAAAGTTTCACTTTATTGTCTTGTCCATAACAAATCGCTCGAAATATATACTAAGACCTCCTATTCAAGGGTTTTGTGAAGAACACGTGGAACATTTGTTGCATTTTTCCCAAAAAAAAAATAAATACAAATAAACGACGTTAACATTCTAATATTACTGCCTTATGCTAATGAACTTAAAGTTTGAAAATCGCGATTGTTTAAGGGGACTCATAGCCCGATAGAGCAACGTCGTACATTCTTAAAATTGTGAAACTTGTCAACCATTATGTTGTTGGATATATGTCCGAGAATTGTAATTAGCGAAATCAAATATTAATATTTTGATATTTTAGTCAATATTTCCGGTCAGAACCACCGAAGTATTTGTCGCTTTATCACTTTTTAATCCATAAATCAACTGATTATTGTAACTAGTCCTTTTTACGATTGTGAATGCGGATGAAGGTTACAACAAGCTCCGTAGATGTTAAAAAATGCATGGCAGTGTCATTAATCTTATTTTCTCATAAAAACCATTTAAATAATTATCATAACTCTGAAGGAATCATAATTATAATCATATTTGGCTTACCATGATGTTTTTGTACCACCATCAGCGTTAATGTCCAAGTCGAAAATGAGCCCACAATTAGAAGTATCACAAAAAAAAATTGAACGGCCTGCATGCAAAAAAAAATGTTACGTACGTAGACTAACCAGACAACCACGAACACATTCACACCGCATTCATTTTTTAATGGACGAATGAATATCGCAGTTCTAAATACCTTTTGAAATTCATTGATGTAAATTCCATCAAACTGGGACGGCAAGGTTACACATTCAAGCTTACGCCTTATAATAAAATTGCTACAACTGGAATCTATAAATGTTCTTTTGATATGACAAATGGGCGATCGATCTGCATCTTTTCACCAAATGACAAAATTTATAGTGTAATAACCAATACTAATTGATGTGTATCGATATAGTCTTTCGTTAATATTCCCAAAATTAAAAGCAATACAATAATGATGTCATGTTTAATATCAAAAGGTACCTATTTGTTTATTACTGTTGATAAAATTCCATCGGGAACATAATTGTCAAAGACCCCATTAAATTGTAAAGCCGTTACTATTTTTTATACAAAATCGACACCCCCAAGTAATAGAATGGCAGTAATAGATAATTTCTATTGCATTTGGATATGTTTCTTACATTTGATGCAATTTTCGCCTAATCATCACTTGAAGGTTTGAAATATACAATGGAGATAGAAAGCCCATATGTCCCTCGGGAAACCTATTTTTACTCGGATTTTGTGAAAACGATTAATGATGAAATAGTTGACGGACAGTCATCGTCAATATTTTCTACAACCATGAAAGCACCTCGGACCAAATTCTGTAGCATAAATGCTAATTGACACGTGGTGGCGCTCTGCATGGATGTGTACATAAGAAAGTTGTGCGGTCATTCCCGGTTCCTGATATGAATCATGCATGGTCATCTGATATAAATTTATCGAATTTTTTTAATCTATTTATCTATCAATATATCTAGATCTATCTATTCATCTAATATCTCTCTCTATCTTTCTCTCTATCTATCTATCTACCTATCTACCTATAAATAACTTACCCTTTGATTATATAAATACATCTCTATGCATCCATACAAATACATACATTATTATGATAGTTTACAGAACAATTAATGGCGAAGTGAGACGAACGTTGCTAAGATACACACTAGTTTATTTTATCCGAGCTTTCGGCTCCAACTTATGGATCTATAATAAACAAAATACAATAACGACACACAGAAACATGATACATTGAAATAAATGTGGCATATACAGAGAAACAATTATAATCCATGTACGTTTATGTTACATTATATTTATATAATATGGACTGGCCTTGAGGGGGATACGACATATATTACCTGAACTAGAATCATATCGCCCTCGTCTTCGACTCGGGCGATATGGATTTTAGTGAGGGTAATATATGTCGTATCTCCCGAAAGTAAGAGCCAGTCCATATTATTATTATTATCCACATCAGACATCTAGAGCAAATTGCATGTGCCCGCAAAATATTCACTTTGCTCGAAAAAAAAAGTATTATTCATTTTGCCCGCCGAGCACAGTTGGCTTGCCATAATTCTGACCTTTTGTTGTCCGTGTTATTGACGCGCATGCAGCGCACGCTGGCAACGTTTGCGCTTCGCACATAGCCCCACGCCCCGAGATCTGACTGAAGTTATTTTCAAGCGTTAAGTACTTAAGTTGAAGACTACGGTAACTTGAAGCACAGAAGCAGACAATATTACGATCCAAGTTCTAAATGACAGTGAATTATCGTAAAGGGGCAAATTGAATCAGCGGGCAGCGTTAAATGTGGTTAAGTATTTACTACTTGGTATTCAGTGCTAACGTACGGTGCATAACTAACGTTACGTCTTTAGTTTAGTGACTGAGTGATGGTTCTGACTTCTGCCATTAACGTTAACTAAACTAGGCCAGGCTAGCGTAACAACGCTTATTTACGAAGTTCTGTTAGCTTTAAATCTAACGTTAGTTAAAACTAACTACTATTACTAGCGCTATCTTGAGTTGACCAACATCTCTTGAATCTAGTCTAGCCTATTTATACTAATAAAATTGGCTAACGTTAACGGTTTACATCCAGCCCCGATGAGAGAGTTCTGTAGTCTGTAGACAGTACCGGTACGGCCGGTAATTAGTTTGATGTTAGAAAGTAACGTTGATCTGTGTCACTGTTACGGGGCCATGTGTATTGAAACCTTGTATTGAAATGTTTGATAACAAAAAAAAAAGCGATAATAAATTTATTGATCTTACCTTTGAATTTAAGCTGCCCAACATTAAAAACATCTGACTTGGTCTGTGGTCATGGACATTCTAACGTCAGACTGTGCTCAGCCTCCACCTCAGCCTCAGGCACAGTAACGTTAGTGTACGTTAACGTTACTAACTCTTTAAAATAAATCATTTGCCGAGGCTGTGTCAACGATGCGATAACGTACAGAACAGTTCAATAACGTAAGAGAGTTCAAACTGCCAAATTTTAACGCCGAAACTGGTTTCTGACTTACGTTAACCTGTAGTGTAATTACAGTCTACCGCACCGCACAAATCAGCGATCATCAGCGTATTTTACGTGCAAACATATGGGAAATTAAATTACACTACTTTGCGTGTCGCGCGCGGTGATTGATTGCGGTACGAACTCAGCAGTGATTGCCAAGTTCCCGGATGTTCAATTTTATCAATATCCCCCTCTTTTTTAACGTGTAAATCCCATAGACGCCTGTCAAAGAGGGGAATATGAGAAATATCCCCCTCTTCGCCGTTTTGCCACTAAAGTGTAGGGGAACATTATTTTGTAAAACCACAGCTCAGATGTCTGATATGGATAATATTATATTATATTATATTATATTATATTATTATATATACATATATATATATTATATTATATTATTTCATATTATATGTATATATATTATATATTATTTCATATTATATGTATATATATATTATATTATATTATATTATATTATATTATATTATATTATATTATATTATATTATTTGAAAATATATGAGACAAATAAACTTTGTAAAGTATTCACATGTGGTATATTTATTTTGTTTAAATGCAGGATACAAACACGTAATAATTCACTATAAGTAGAGGGGGGAGGATACATTTTCACCATGTTTCCTCCATTTATGCACAAAATTTGATATCAGGAACAATTGAATATCTCAGATGATTTATTTTGTCATGTTGCATTATTACATTTTTACTCAATTGGATTGAATTCCAGACCAAGGTCTTTCGTATTCATTTGTTGAAAAACTTCCAAACCATTAAAAGTCTGGAAAGAGAAAAAAAAAATCGCGAGATATACCGGGTGGCTCATACAAAAACCGAAGGCTAAAATTGTATTTGTTTTTCTTTTTTGGCTCGTTTCAAGTTTGTTTATGTTAAATCAATTACAAAGTATACATGCATGTATGCCTTGTTTTCGTTAAACTCAGTTATTTTTGTTTGCACTTACGTGTAATGGCTTACATGTATCTATTTATGTTTGTATGTAATTTTGTGTACCTCTGTTTGTATTTGTTTTATATTTATGATGGAAATGAAAATAAAATCAATCACTCAATCAATCAATCAATCCAATAGAAATTGCCATTTTACCCCTTCATCCAATAACATGTTCTCTTTTGGGCAATACAACACTTGAATGGTAAATTCAGTAGTTTTCATTTTAAAGTCAGTTTTGCAAATCAATACATTTCAGCTTTTCTGTAAAGCGGTTAACTATGCGTCCTTGTAATGGCGTCCCACAAAAATTGCACGTAGGTGAATACTGGCGTGTGTGCCAAATTTACGTTGGTTCACAAAAACAGCCATAAATTGAAAGTACGTAACCAAAATAAATAATCTTGGTGTCATTCTACTTGCAAGAAAAATAGTCTATCAGATATAGTATATAAAGATGAGCAGTTATTTCGAAAATTAAGCGTAAATGTATCGTTCCTATTTCTTTTCCTAGACTAGCCGGTATTAGGCGCCTGTTGCGGTATTTATATGCTAGAATCATTATTGATTATGTAATCGTTAATTATTCAAGATGCAGAAGTAAACCCAGATCTCATATCAAATACAGTGGACGTGGTTGCGTGGGGTTGATACCAATTAATGCGAAATTTATTCTATAACCAGAAACTAAAAAGTACGACGACTTCCCATACCCTATTCATGAAATTCTTGTACCCTAGGATATATTTCCAATGTAGCTTATGAAAAATACATTCTGTATGACATGATGTTACATATAATTCAATTTGACAACTTTATTGTAATATATTACATTTCTATAAAGATTTTTTAACGCATGCATTAAGCAGAAAAGGCGCTGAATAACGCCCAGACCGAGTAATGGTTCCTGTTTAACTCTAAAAAACAAACACCAGATGATATCTTTCGCACCTCCTGCATGCCATCTACAAACATGTCCTTTGTGTCTGTTTTTCCTTTGTTTGTTGCTTGTTTTTCTTTTGTTTTCTTTCTTTCTTTTTTCTATATTCTTACTGCTACTTTCTTTCTTTCTTCTTCAATCCCTTTTCCGTTCCTTTAAACAGCAAATAACGTACATAGAGTGGATAAATATACCTACTGCTTCTTAGCATGGAGTTGCTCGTTTGACTACGGATGGTTTGATACAACTATGAAATTGATATTTATCAGAAGTCATTGTTTTGACCTTTGTTTATTGTTTCGATATATCGAATCCCTAATCAAATCGTCGCTTGTTCGGCAGAAGGGCCCTAGCAAAATGTTCCCGGCGGAAGGGTCTTAACACAAAAGCGTCAGTAACTTGAAAACTATTGGCTCTTTTCACATGAAATCAAAGAAGAGCGATATTTTGAGACCCTTTTGTCAGTCTGAATATCAATTACGGCAACATTTCTCAAATTAGAGAAAATCTATTGTTAAGGCCCTTCATATATGCTAGGGCCCTTCCGCCGGACAAGCGACGAAGTATTGTGCCAAGATGCTCATATTCGGCTTGATCAAAACTACAGCTCTCTAACTTTCATCTCACTCTTTTTCATATAGCGGAACCAACCCCTCTGTGAGCTCCAACTCATCCCTTGTTCATGATAAACACCGTAGAGGGCGTTGAGGTTGGACGTAAAGCAGTTCCGGTACCACCAAGCTCCTCGATAGGGTCGAGCACAGCCCAGATCCCTGTCTTTCGTTGAAAATGGTCTTCCATTGTGATAGGTATTAAACCCGTCCACGTCAGTTCCAGTAAAACCAGACACCCTTAAACGATACCTGTGAACAATATAATAATAATAATGATAATGATAATGATGATGATGATAATAATAATAATGATAATGATAATGATGATGATGATAATAATAATAATTACGCCTTATTTACCCAGGGTAGCCACTTCAGTCTGATAGACTGCTCTTCCAGCGAGCCCTGCATAACATAAATTTTATTACTACCCTTCTCAATTCTTGAATGCCGAGCGCCTGGCTAGAAAGCAGAAGGTACCATCTTTAAAAGTCTTTGGTATGACCCGGCCGGGGCTCGAACCCACGACGTTCCACACGTGAGGCGGACGCTCTATCCACTAAGCCATCATACTTGGACACAGATGGTTGCGTTTCACTGTACAGGGAGTAACCAAACACGAAAGATTCGGACTTCTGTACTTTGCTTCCGTCAGTCTGTTTGCAACACCTATGGCAAACATTCAAACGTAGAAAACATCCTACATGATCACTATTTTCTTTTTGTTTTGTTTTGAGGGTTTCCCAAAATCCAAGCTTAGCTTTTTATAGGACCCTCAATGTCCATCAACAGTATGATTCTGTTTTGTTTATTTACATCTTGAGGTTCAATTTCACTTTGTTTATGTTAAAGGTAATCACGTAGTGTGTATGCATGTATGTCTTGTTTCCTTTGTTTGTTTTGATTATTATTACGTCGAAATAGTGTACACGTGATTATAGCATGTTTATATTTTATGTTGCTGTACTTTTATTTGTATTTGTTTATACCTAAATAAAATAAAATGAAAATGTAGCTTATTTGTGAATCATAGTCGAAGTTCAATTTTCTTCCCATGGAATGAACCGAAAAGCTGCCTGTACATGGAACATGAACAAATGAGTCTAAAAAAAACAGTAACTGCCAGTGGCGTAGCCAAGTGGGACCAAAGGGGGCCACCCCTTTGTAGAAAAAATTGGAACATTTTATGACTTTTTAAGGCACAAACCGCATGAAACGTCATATATACATATGAATTACAAAACAAAATAATGCAGATTTTGACAGGCAATTTTCATCTACATCAGATTTTCCCAATTGACGTACAACACATTCAAACTTGTGCTTTTATGGCATACATATAATTAATGAAGATAACAGCTCTTCTTTTTTTCAAGAACACATAAGGTAAACGAAATGACAGGTTTTAAAACTTAAACTAATACAGATGTTTGTCTGGGTTTCATTGTTCTCCCTTGCTACAGTCGACTATCGTCACCAGCATTGCCTCGCTTCTGTCGACTAGAGTTGCATGAACAAAAGAAATAGTGTCTATCCATTTGTATGAGAACAGTGCATTTTCTGTTCTTTCATCTACCCACACATTTTCCCCATCACTGACCAGTAATGACAGTGCATTGTGTTCTGTCAAGTACAGGGCCACTCATGCATGAGTGCACCTATTTACAACGCATTGTTTATTGGGGGATCTAAAATAATCCAGCAGCCTAGGGTTTCATAACGTACAGGGCAAAGAGTTCAAGAGGAACTATGTAGTGTGCGGTGTCGTTTAGCTCTTTGCCCTGTGCTTTATAATACCTGGGCTGTTGGAATATTTTCAGATCCCACTAAATAATGCATTGTAAACGGGTGCACTCTGATGCACTCAACAGAAAATAGTGTATTATTAGTACAGTTGGAAAGGTGTGAATAGATGAAAGAACTGGAAATACATTGTTCTAGTATAATTGAATAGGCACTTTTCCTTGTTCATGCGGGTCGTCGACCAGAGTCGACGGTCTAGTGAGCCAGTGGTCGACCAAAGAGAATAAAGGGTTAACTCACCTATCACTGGCATTTTCAATACGAAAGTTGTATTTAGCGTAGGAGGCGCTGTTGCTCGTGCTCACCAAATCGACCCTTAGTTTCACCGTCCTGGCCGCCAAACGATAGATCTTCTCCAATCCCAACCAGTACTCTCCGCGCACGTCACCAAATCCATTTGCATACTGGGTCCAGTTACGCCAAAAGTAAACAGAACCATCGTATCGTTTCTACGCAAAGAGTCGAGAAGAGACCGCAATATTGAAGTCAACTTCGCCTGAGTCAAAACTTTGGGGACCCCACAAATCACGTCGACTTAGACGAAATTCGATTTATAGTTTTGTACATAATTTATGATAGAGATGAGGATATGGGGAAATTAAGGCTAAAAGTATCATGATTGTGCCAATCAAGGGGGAAATGAGAAATGCAGAGAGGGAATGGGAAAATAATTACATCTTTACGTCATGATGACAAGCAGAGATCAAAAGGTCAATCCAAAAAGACCATCAAAATTACATTGCAAACTCTAAAAAAATTCGAGATAGGCGAAATTCGAGTAAAAAAATCGACTTAATAGAAACGCTTTCTATTGACAAAACACAGGGCAAATTAGGACTGCCACAAATATTCAACATAAGCGATAATTAGGCATTTGCAATGTCGAGTTATGTTAAGTTATCTGTGCAACCTCAAGATGATTTGCGCTCAACCCCTATTCGAAGGCTATGAACATTGAGGAGGAGCATTCCCCATCCCCGCATCACCCAAGATCCCGGATGTCGATCGGCGTTAGTTGAATTAATCATGTAATCAACAAGATTAAATTGTCAGATTTGTGATATCTTGTGCATTTTATAAGTGAATTAATGGCAATTAAAGCCCAAGTATATGTTTGGTAAATCAGACAACTTTCTGTCAATCTTTCGCTTATTATTCATTTGTCACCCTAGACATCAGAAAATAACATAAAACCTACTGAAAATTGCTTATAGGGACAAATTGTGATATTTAAATTATCGTAAAACGTTTAGTGTTTTTATGCATGAATTTGAAATGTCGGGGTCCCAACCCCCACCACATTTTACATATTGAGTAATTTCTCAAAAGTGGCATACTTTCAGAGCGAACCATTGTCAGGCCATTGATAGATAATAAAGATCTATCTAAAAACATAATATCAAAGAATGTCAGTTTTTCACCATTTACCAAACTATTTCTTGGGTTTCCTTTCGCGAATGTGCAATTTTTTATTTAAAAAATTGTGTTCTTAAATCATATTTTTGTGTGTTTAAGTCTAGCAATCTCTGTTTACTTATGAATTTGTTTATAGTAAAACTTACAGAACTATGCTATTTTAAGTTTGAATTGTGGGATATGGATATGCAAACTGATTATTAACGAATAATGTAAATTGGAAATTAACAGCACGTTAATTAGACCAATTTATTTATGTTTTTTGTGTATTCCTTTGTTTTTTAATCTTGTGTATTTTCTTTTTATGATTTAGAACTGTTACTTGAATTCACTATTCTAATGAAAATATATTCTGACAGCTGCATCTATAGTCTTCCAAAGCCCATGCATTTTACACACACGTGATTTCAAAATGCAGCATTTTTTGGGGTAAACCAAAATGGTATATGGCGGGTGTGCAAATTTGAAAAGTGGCGCGAGACTTCAAAAAAGTCAAGAAATTGCATGGCGATATACCCCTATGCATTTAGACGCAAAACATTGCGGGGGCATCATGCCTCTCAATCTTTTAGGGTTAAATAGACCAAAATCAATTTCTTAACAACAGAAAACGCTCCTCTTTTGCGCAGAGAAATACGAGGTTCCGCACAGGTCATGCATCACTGCTCTCACACCGTGCTGTGTAGGAGGAAGCGACGGACTGCTGTCATTGTTCACATTCACACTCGAACGCATAATAATAAAGACTGCGTGCAGCTGGAAAGGTCAGAATACTGAAAGAAAATGATGTTTGTGATTAGTTTTTGTCAATTCCGCAGACCTTCTACGAGCCAATAAAATTTGATTTTTACATTCTTAGAATCCTCAGACTTCCCGCTACACATACCTATCTTCAATATATTTATAAATGGCGCACTTTCATTTTATGAAGCGGCAAAGTCAGAAAAATTGGGGGGAAAGGGGATCTTCCACGAGATTTGTTTACCAAAAAGGAAGTCTTTAGAATCAATTCCCCGTATCATAACATTGACTTCGGTCACATGTTTTGATCTAACCTTAACGAGAAACCTTTGATTATCATAAATCTCGTTTCAATAGTATATCAAGCTTGTAGATTTGTTACAATGACAAAACATGTGTTAAAAACGACGGTTTTAGTTCCAGTTTACCATTGTGTTGCAAAACTGTAGACCATGAAGAAAGTAAAAAAAAATCGCTTGGAAATTGATGCCAGTCAAAATGGGCAGGAAAGTTAGCCACAAAGTTTCCTTTACTTTGCGCTGAGTACAGAATAAAGTGCGCCATTTGTATCCAATGATTCAAGAAGAGCGTTATTCCTATTGTTGTTGTGTTGGTGTTGACGACGTGTGTTCAGTCCTAATATGCTCGCCTACTGACGCCTTCCGGCTGGAATACAGCGTTGGAATTGATTGATTAAGATCATTTGGATGCAGTAATGATTTCACCAGTTTTAATCAGAAAATTGCCATAAGAGGGAGGGGTTGTCATGGACAAGACGCACAGATGAATTGCTTCCACAATTTACTGTCATCAAATTAATTAAAACGGTATTACTCATCTTACATCAATATGCAAAATACATCCATGGTGTATTTCATCCTCATGATTTATCATTCATGTTGTAGCCATCACCTTTCATATTGATATTGTTTTGCCTGACATGATGATACTATTGTATACACTAATAAGATGGGATGTGAATCAAGGTTTGTATATAATTGCAATAACAATTTGTATATATTTTTCTCCCTTCAATCGGATACTTTAGGTCCATAAAAGGGGCAGCGCCACGGGAGTAGGGGCTGCAGGGGGATGGCCTGCCCCCCCCCCGCCATACAGTATTTTCAAAATAATAAAAATAACGGTGGATTTTACCGTTTCTTTTAAATTTCGCCCCCCCCCCATTGTTCTTCATTTGGCTAGTTAAAAAAAAATCAAGTGAAGTTTAGTATATTTCAAGTTAATTTTGATGAATTTCAGGTAGGCCCATATTTCAATGAATATTATTGTCAATTGGATAATCCCATGATATGTCCAGAATGGCGTTAACTCGGAACCTGGTAGAAACCAGAAGGGCGCTATCACTGTACAAAGTCAATGGCATTGGGACCCTTCTGGTTGTCAATGTGTATTGAATTAACGCCATTTTGGGGGTCTCAACCGACGTAATACGGAACCTGAAAAACAGTCCATCCACCGCCGTCTCTGGCCATATCGCAGTATACATCGAATTCCTTTAGGCCACCGGGGTTTATGGTAAACACACCACTAGTCCTGTACCCTTCGTCGTAGAAAGTCTTGCACGACTCTCCTGAAATTATATATACACAATGTCTCATATTGTAAAATATTCTTATTATAGCATTAATTATCTGCTTCGTATGTATTAAAACGCAAGTTTAGTTTTGGCGATTTTTTTTACTTGAAAGCTTTATGCCCAAAGGTCATATCACATCAATAACAGATTCTGAATGTCTTTCGTGTTTTTCTTTATTGATTAATGAAAAATCTCGGGCACCCCCCCCCCCCGAGATTTTCGAGTATATTTTATAGCATAGCATCCAAAGGGTTAATAAGGTGTTAAGGTTATCAAAATTATACCTTAGCAGACATTTTAGAGTCTGATCTTCCTGCTAAAGTATAATTCAGATTGCCTTAACACCTTATTAACCCTTTGGATGCTATACTGAAAAATATAGTCGAAAACCTCCGGGGTCCCCCTACCCCCCCCCCGAGATTTTTCATAAACTTAAAACCCCCCCCCCCTAAAAAAAAAAAAATGCGAAAGATATTCAGAATCTGTTATTAATGTGATATGACCTTTGGGCATAAAGCTTTCAAATAAAAAAAGTCGCCAAAACTAAACTTGTTTGAGGTGACCGATTGATATCAGTTGATTAATAAATTTTAGTTCAGTTTATTTTATTTCCGTTTTGAAGAAGATAAATATGTGACCTGTTACCACGATACCCTGATGAAGTCGCGGAGCTTATGAAACATAAATATAGAAAGAAATATACTTTGGGTGAAAAGTATAAATATTATTACTTTTGCAACATGCGAAGGACATAAGACTTTTGACTTTTAAGATAATTCACTCTTTCCTTACCTTTGGATTGTGCGACTTTATCAGGGTATCGTGGTGACAGGTCACATATATGCTATCTATCAACATAATAATGTTATAAAAATCACAAAGGCTACAACGGACAAACACACAGAGTTCCAAAATATACACAAACACACACTTAAACACACACACATACACACACACATACGGACACACAAACACGCGTTAAGATGGTAGGGGAAAGGGAGAAGGGGAATAAAGTAATACTGATGATATAAAGGCCTGTTCTCAATAAATATCGACAAAGGTCAGCGGTGTATTATTTGGTAGGACTGAGTACCATTAGTGTAAATTAATTTTGTGCCCAATGTTGACATTTTGGTTGCAAAAATGTAAAGATTATTGTTGAAAACTGAAGTACACATTTCAATGAATACAAATGAATCTAAAACCAAAAGTCTGCTACTTACCTGTTTCACATAAGGTTCCACTGAAACCGTGCTTGCAGATACAGGTGATGTTACGGAATCCCTCCAAACACGTTCCTCCATGGTGGCACGGGTTACTGAGGCAACCTGTCCAAAATAGTATAGCAGTAATAGAAACTAGACATGTAATGGGTGATTCCGTATTGAAAAGTCTATTTTTTATGATTTTATTTTTTAGTCTTCTGATCATGCATTAAAAACTTCCAAGATATCTTTATAATCATTTTATAGTATTATAAGAACGTTATATACACAAGCGGTCAGGTGAAGTGAATTCGCCTTTTTGACTGAAATAGGAGCAATGATGTGATAGGCATGTGTACGTTAGTAGGTATTATCGATAACCCTGGACCTGAGGGTATAGTATTTCAAATTTACTTATTTAAGTCAGCTCGAGTTGCGAGATGCGGACTAAATTCTACTTTCTTTAATGTCGTCATACATGACGTCATAGCCAATTAGATAACAAAATGACACATAAAATCGCATCAACATATCTTAGCCTACCAGAGTATATAAAAACGTAGGGTTATTCATCATTCTGGAGATTACATCTGATTTTAAAAATAGACTAGCCGCGTGCGCGTGTGCGTTTTCAAGAGTTTTTTTTTTCAAACGCGTAGGCCTTAATTCAGGTCGAGATGGTCTGAAAAAGCTTCCAATTGATGGGGAATTCAAAAATCTAAAAAGTCAGAAATATTCAAAATGTCCTATAGCGTAAGCAAAATGATTATTGTGGCATTAAGAACACTTTGTTGGTAACAACTTTGTGCATCGAGCACTTGAAGACAAATATCGAACTTTGCGCGTACCAGGTATGGAACAAGTTAGGTGCTCGTTGGTCAAGAGGTTGCCTTGGAAACATCCTTTTGGTGGAATGGCTTTCAGAATGAGATGAATTGTTCCATTCGAGAAGTTTATGCTGGGACAGCTCGTCTGCGTATCACAGCTGCATTCACAAACTTCCAATATACAAGCAAAATTACGAAATGAATTAAGACATAACCCTTATTTACAACTTATCGAAACATCCTATTTACCTATTTTATTTATTTGTTTATTTATTTATTTATTTATTTATTTATTTATTTATTTATTTATTTTATTTATTTATTAATCTATTTATCTATTTATTTATCTATTTATTTATTTATTTATTTATTTACTAAGTCATTATTTATTAACGTAATAAATAAATTAGTAAATATATGAACTATATTTTATTAAGGATTCTTTCAACAGGATGGACCCCACCAACAACCATGCACTGTTCTTCCTTTGGAACCTGTTTAGGCCTACAAAACAAAGCACTGATGTCCACGATTACAATACTGAATAACAGAGAAAATACAAAAGAAGAATGTTTTCTACAAAACAAAAGGTGTATAAATAAACTACAGTAAAACCAAACAAACACTACCATCTGGAAGAACAATGACACGAAAAGAACACTTAAGTCACTGCAGAGGATGATATTAAAGTGATAAATGGCTGGAATATCAAATCATTTCTTTATACGTATAATCTTTTCTGTTTCAACATTTGAAAGGAAATTTGTGTACATAAAATTTGAGACATGTTTTGCGTAATGTTCTGAGTTGGCTTACTCTGTTAATATAAAACCGGAGACTCCTTTACTCAGATTAGCCCAATAATACTTCATCCAACTGTATACGGTGAGAGAAGCAAACATAGATCTTAGTAAACAGATTAAGTAATACACTTACCCGTAATACAGACGAGTAATAGACACAAGAAAACAAAGATAACGTCCTGCAGGATTACACAGAAAACAAAAAAAAGAACAAATGGGAAAGTGATTCCCTTAAAAGACAGTGACATGATTGGGAGAAATAAAAAAAAAATGCCTCTGGAACCAAACTGGTCGAAAAATATACAAGGGATACACCAGCTGGAGTATATCTCCTGGCTGGAAAGATGTATCTTGAATTTACTTAAGCGAAATCAAACATGAATTAGCATTTCCCTCGGGGCCTGATAGTATTCGATGCCATAGAGAGCTACACAATAGATTTGGGCATACTGATGGAAGTTACTTTAGAATGAGTCAATTTTTGTATACAAAATTTTCACAGTAGAATCCTTGCACAGTTTACTTGATTCTAGAATAGTTTCACCCCAAGTTGAGGGCCACCCCCAATCATGTCATTTACCTTTAACATCATAACAGCCTGCAAAATATTAGAAAGACACAGCTCATCAGTCGATTCTATTTCCAGAGATATTGAGGACAATGAAACTACTAAACGATCAAGGGATTAATAAATTATTAGTATTATCATTCATGGTTTATTGTTCATCGCATCGCAGCCAGAGGCTGAATTGTACAACAATTACTTTAAAAAATGCATAAATACATGAAATTTACAATTACTATATCTTACATCATAAGAAATGAACTATTTCGAATATTTGAATTTGGGAAGTTATTGTTTCAGTCTGACGTATAAATCAAAAGAAATTTTGAATTTGATATTTGAATTTTTGGAAAATCTTAATTATCAGAATCATATAAAGCTTAATAATATAGATGAAAGAAGACATACTAGCGAGGGAGCTACCAGACCAGTATGCGTATATGGTATTTTTATACATGTTTTATTTTTTTTTTAATTTAAATTTCAGTTTGACGAGAAAATTGTTCAGAAAAGATAGGATAAACAAACCCACTGGTCTGGGAGTTCCCATTCATAAAGTGCATATTTTGGTTAAGATATGGTGGACTTTTTGCATTATTACTATTCATTTTTTATACAATATATAAATATATATATATATATATATATATATAACTGTATCCATAAAAATAACAGTACAAAGATAAAATAACGTTAGAACGTAATACTGAAAAAGTACTGCAAAAAAAGCATATTACACATCATATAACAGTTGAGGAAATTATATTGCACAAGGAGTATAAGTGATAAATAGTGTAGTATATGTTATATTATTACTGGAGTATTTATGCCAAAATGAGCTTCAGTATTTTTGTGAGACATCCGGACATTTGTTTGAAATCTTTATGATTATTACCAGAAAAACTATAATTATTCGTTTGTTGTAGAAGTAGTGGTGGTGGAAGTAGTAGTGGTAGTAGTAGTAGTAGTAGTAGTAGTAGTAGTAGTAGTAGTAGTAGTAGTAGTAGTAGTAGTAGTAGTAGTAGTAGTAGTAGTAGTAGTAGTAGCAGACGTAGTAGCAGTAGTAGTAGTAGTAGTAGTCACGTAGTAGTAGTAGTAGTTGTGGTTGTTGTTGTTGTTGTTGTTGTTGTTGTTGTTGTTGTTGTTGTACTAGTAGTAGTGGAGGTAGTAGTAGTAGTAGTAGTAGTAGTAGTAGTAGTAGTAGTAGTAGTAGTAGTAGTAGTAGTAGTAGTAGTAGTAGTAGTAGTAGTAGTAGTAGTAGTAGTAGTAGTAGTAGTAGTAGTAGTAGTAAAGTAGTAGTAGTAGTAGTAGTAGTAGTAGTAGTAGTAGTAGTAGTGGTGGTGGTACAAAGCATCAGTGGTTTATAGTTCTGCGTGCGTATTCTGGTTCAGTGATAAATTGAAAACAGTATATTTTCTAATTAAGCGCAGACCAACATTCACTACAATTAAAAAAAAAACTGTGAGTTACATAATCATCTATGATCTAAGTGTCTTTGATAAGGTGTAAAAATGAATACCTGAAACAAAATGTATTTGAAAATGATGATTTAGTGCTTTAAAGAAAGTAAAAATGTACAAGCACTCAAATTGACCGGATTCACCTTACCATTTCCATAGACTTACTGTTTGCATATCTAGGATACTCTATCCTCCACTGGAGTGCAAATTGTTCATTCAGGCATATCTTGCCAGTGGCAGCATAATTTTCCAATCTTGTGTATCGTAGGGTATGTATTTGTCCAATTCAACACTACTATGTAGCTAACGTATCACAGTTTGACATTTTTTTTTTAATTGAAGCTCCACAATATTAGCCTGTGGCTTACATTTTTTTTGCGTATTACTTATTATAACTTCTTACATGGACATCAAATTTGGATATAAAATCATATATTGCTCTTTACCCTCATTTTGCTCGATAGCCGACACAGGATCATTTTCCGAGAGCAGTTGCTTGAATTTTCTCTGCTGTGTAACGATGTTACTTGAAATAACATGAAAATCCTCTTGCACTTGCCGAAGAGACGTCTGCCAAAGTAAGTCTACATTAATATTGTAGTACGATGTAAAGTAGGATAGGTGCGTAGCATTGTTACTGAGCCAATAAGAAGTTCTGGATTGTGCGCGACAGCGCGTGACCTGCACCCTCATAACTTATACACTCTACAGGGGCGTAGGCTGGTTTGGGCATGGGGAGGTGCACATCTTGGGGAAGTGGAACGGGGACATGGGGGAGGTGCACATCTTAGGGAGGTGGAACTAAAGTTGAGAAAATCAGGCGTTGAAAGCAGAAAATGTGGTGCAAATTTCTTTTTGCTTGCCAGGGGCGGAACTCCTATGGCTCGTGGCGGGGGGGGGGGGGGGCGGGGGTGAAGTGACCAGTGCACCCCTAGCCTACGCCCTTGCTCTATATGCACACGGCACAAAAGTATGAATATAGGAAGGTCATGTATTATATTTACTTATATTAGTTAATATAAATGATACCATGCAAATTTTACCACAGTCAGTATTTTGTTGTTGTTGTTGTTGTTGTTGTTGTCCTTCTTCTTCTTCTTCTTCTTCTAGACATATCAATATAATGCGCCTGATAATAAGATCTTAAGTCATGTACTACAACTTCATTAAAGCAGCACATATTTTCATGTCATTGCCTCATGTGTACTCCATTATGTCGAAATACTTCGGGCACATCTTATGACTGTAAACACTATAAACTAAGGCCTAACAGGCAGATCCCTTGAAATTTGTAGCAGGGTATTTTCGTAAAGTAACATAATTTCTTAATTATCAAGTGAATCCTTTTACATTTGTGCCATCTTTGCTGATAATGGTTATGTAATTCATACATTCTGAATGACAATGAGATCAGCCGAGCAGTCATTCTTGCATTTCATTTCATATTAAACAGAAAGCATATTGCACTGGTATCAGAACACATTCACAATAATCAAATTAATCAAATTATCGCTTCACCCGTTCAACTGACATATACTGCTAATCATCATATGAAAAGCGCATAGAATTAATTTGCCTTCACATACATGAGAAGTATGCAAAAGTGTTTTCTTTTGCGCAGAGATATTTCTAATTTCATTTTGCTTCCACAAATTTATTTTAAAAATATATACATCAAATACTGTACATATAATATGAACAAATTAATTATATTAAGATACAGTAACAATAACCAGACCTACAAAACCATAATACAAAGAAAGGGGGATGGACAAATAATCATTAGTAATTTATCAAGGACGATCCACTGAAGTAAATTACAGAAATAAATAAACAAATTTACAAATTATTAAGTGCTAAGTAATAAGAGTGGTACCAATTCACAGGGAGTAGGCTAAGGAGCAGTGATGAGGAAAAGGAAATGAGTGAATATTAAACTACATGTATTGAATAACAATATTACACAGGGTAGATTGCAGTCTGCAAAAGATGGGATTCCTATTTAAAAAAAACCAAGTTTTGTTTTGTACGAGTGGAGAGAAGATCACCTTTTAATATTAGGAAGATTGTTAGCATATTGAAGGCGTACGCTTGTGGTCAAAATTTTAAGCCACAGGCTAACAATGACCACAGTTTAAAAAAAAAATGTGAGCTACATAATCTTCCATGATCTAAGTGTCTTTGATAAGGTCTAACAATGAAGCCCTGAAAAAATTGAATATCAAAATGATTATTTAGTACTTTAAATGTGAAAATCTCCGAGTACTCAGGTTGACCAGATTCACCATTCCCATTTACTCTCATAGATTTACTGTGTGTAGAGCTAGATTATTTTATACTCCTCCGCATTTATTCATGCATATTCGGCCAGTGGAAGCATAACTTTCCACACTTTTGTATGCTAGGGTGTTTTTTTTTGTCCATTTAAGCACTACTATGTAGCTCAGATATCACAGTTTGACAATTATTTAAATGTTATCTTACGTCTTTAACACTCACACAAGCGCGCACACACACATACTCACACACAGACATATACACACACACGCACACACACACACACACACACACACACACACACATACACAAACACATACACACATACACACACACACATCCTCGAAATGCACATTGTGCAAGTAAGTGTCTGTGTATGTGTTTGTGTGTAAACATAATTTTGGGAAATTCTTTCTCTTTGTGTAATACTTTTGGTTGATGTCGTTTATATCGGCATGTTTAGTGCCGTTTTGACCTACCCTCCCTACTCAAAAGTATTGCAACATACACTATAACGCATGCATTTTAAGTTGAAGGGGTCTTTCTGTAATGATGTCCTGATGAAGTTT
>JZLH01S0056969.1:0-11079 GCA_001188425.1 Eucidaris tribuloides | reverse complement strand
ATAAGGGAGTATTGTTATATCAGACCACTTTATAATGGGGTTCCACTGTAATGATTTAGACAGGACACCATTTCCTCACAAATATACCCTTGGCTGAAACCAGACACATGAAGGGACTTTTTTTCTTGCTCTTATTTGATTCTCCATTACTTGTTTATGTTATTTAATTTAAAAAGCAGCAAGTTTTACCCAAGTTGACATTTTAGAAAGAAAATATAATAACATAAAAACATGTTGGTGTTGACCACTCCAGTAAAGAAGATTTGTATATCAAAATAAGTTTTGAAGATTGGAAATGTTGAGTTTCAGACAAATTAATATCTCATCATTTTCTCTAGTATTTATTTTTTCTTCTTCAAATTTTGACATTCTTAATAATAATGTTTTTAATGGATCTTTGTAACTGCCACTATGGACCTGTGTTTGGTGTTTATCATGAAAAAAAAAACACAGAAAAATTGTGAGGCCAAAGTGAGTACATAATGGATTTTCTTGTCGTGCACACAGTTCACAACCATCTGAAATGAGCAGTAAGTTTAAATACAGTATGTTAGTTTTAGAAGTCATTTCATGTAATTTTAATGAATTTTGATGAAATATATTCCATTGCTGTAAAATAAATGTTTGATACTTGTACAAACATGCGTTTTTCATCTTCTCATATTTTCATCAAATTGGGTTTTCCCCCAACATCATCTACTGTTGATGTGTTCCGGGTATTCTAAGTGTTGAACTGTGACTAACCTGTGTCCAGCACTGAATTCCCCTTCTGTTATCAAGGCAGGCTAGCATGTGACATAATCACTTTTCAGCGTCTTTGCTAAGCCCTCCACATTGCATCAAAAAGACACATACAGTATCCATCTCATCAAAATGTTTTCTTGTTTGCATTGGATGTTTATAAACTACACCAGAAATAACGAATACAATTGATTATTGTGTTAAAAGGAAGAGATAGTACATCTACTTGCATACAGGCATATATTTACACTGGATACATTCACAGCTGTGATACAAATTTATGAGACACAAATTGCCCCCCTTTGCTGGTATGAAACCAGAGTATATGTCCCCGTTCTCAAACATTTGATTCTGAACTTTGTGTACATTTGGAAGCTGTTTATTTCTTTGTGTGTGTGTGTTTGTGTGTACGTGTATGTGTGTGTATGTGTGAGTGTGCAGGAGGTACATTGTGGGTGTATGTTAAAGTATGAGGTTACATTGTGGGTGTATGTTAAAGTATGAGGTTACATTGTGGGCGTATTTTGGCATTGTGGGAGTACCTCCAGAATGAAACATTTTAAAACGGTTTAAAACAACACAGTGGGCGTGCTAAAGTGAACCGTTTTTTAAATATTTTTTACTCCCATAATGATGTGGTATGTCTTTTGTGTGCTGTGTGTCTATTGTATGTTGCGGGCGTGCAGGAGGTACATTGTGGGTGTATGTTTAAGTATGAGGTTACATTGTGGGCGTATTTCGGCATTGTGGGGGTAACTTAAAATCATACACTCACTATGTGTTTTTATACCCACACTGCACATGGAACACCCACACTGCACATACAGGAACACCCCCAAAATGTAGCTGTCGGTATGTGTGTGTGTATGTGTGTGTGTGTGTGTGTGTGTGTGTGTGTGTGTGTGTGTGTGTGTGTGTGTGTGTGTGTGTGTGTGTGTGTGTGTGTGTGTGTGTGTGTGTGTGTGTGTGTGTGTGTGTGTGTGTGTGTGTGTGTGTGTGTGTGTGTCTCTCTCTCTCTCTCTCTCTGGCGTAGTAATGTGTATATGTTATGTGGGGGGGGGGGGAGGAGGAGGTTGAGTGTGTCTGAGTCCATCTTTGGCTGGAAATATGTATGTATGTGTGTATGTATGTTTGTGTGTTATGGGGGTTGAATGGGTAGGTAGTTGAGTATGTGCATGTGTAAAACACTGACTTTCTGAGTTATTAGTGACCAATGTTTTATTTGAATGGAAATCACCTCTTCATGTACAGGGATATATGGGATATTGCTACTTTTAAAGCCCAATTATAGTTTTAGTCTATCAGACAACTTTTTTTGTCAATCTTTCACAAAGTTTTCTATTGCCACCCCAGACATCAGAAAACAATATCAAACCCACTGAAAATTGCTTATCGTGGCAAATTATGATGTTTAAAATTATTGGACAACATGTAGTGGTATGTACAGGAAATGTTGCCCCCCCCCCCTCCTCCCTCACCCGACATTTTACATTTTGAGTAACTTCTGAAAAAAATTATAGTTTCAGAGTGAGCAATTTTCAAGACATTGATAGATAGATAGATTGCTAAAGAATGTTGTTTTTAACGATTTACCAAAACTATACTTGGGCTTTTAAGACTTCCAGCATCATGTATACCCCTCAGTCTGCTAACAACATTCAGACCCTATTCTTGGTTTAAAATTCACATATCTTGAAACACAAATCTGAAGTTACAGGTACTGGTATCACATTTTCATCCAGTTTAATTGTGCTCATGTTTAAGACAATTTTTGTGCATACATGCAAGATGGGGATGTACACCATCTGCGGGAATCATACAATTTTCCCCTGATAATTTCATGCTCGCCACACATGCATGCATGCACACATGCACGCGCACACACACTCTCACACCTACACACAAGCACACCTACGCACACACACACACACACACACACACACACACACACTCACTCTCACTCACTCAGATCAACAAACTTAGAGAAAAAGGTGAATGGCAAAAAATGATTACAAATGGACAAACAAAGTTTAGTAATTAGACCAAGGTCAGGCAAATTTATTCAAAGTCAATAGCTATTCCATCCCTGGTTTCATTTCCCTCATATCATTTCTCAATATGAACAAATATATGTCTTGCAGTTTGTCAAGAAATAAATTGTGACTAGGTTTACCAGAAATGAAGACATACCAATTCCTTTTCTTTTTGTTTAATGTGCAATACACATGGTCACCTCATAGAATATTTTATTTATATTTACAATATTTATACATGGGCAGTTCAAATGAGTGATGTGTTGCTGCTATGTTGCCAAGTCTAGAAAACGGAAATGTTTGGTAATAAAGTTTAAATAATAGTTTTTCAGAAGACCACAGATTTCACAGATCAACTTCAATTTGTAAGAAAGATGGAAATGCCTGATAACAAAAAAGGGGGAAATTTTATGAAAATGTGAAAACCACCAATATTTTCACATTCTTCAACCTTTACATAATGATCAAGGGTACCCAGTAATGGGAAATTTCTCTCAAATACAGCATAAAAAGTATATGCTCTTCATTTCACAAAATTCCCGTAAGAATTGTACAAGCCATAGAGCTAGTAACAAACAAATCTGTGTAGATTTAGACAATTAAGAACATTTCGTGAATATAAATAAAAATAAACCTATAATAATCCAAGGGAAAGCTGGAAGATTCACCTTCTTACTGCCTTATCATATGAGCAGTCAATTCAGCTGCAAATTTCTCAATACCTCATCAAGCCATAACTTGTTTTGAAATGCTGTGGAAGAAATTTTTTTCCAGAAGACACAATTCTATTGCAAATTATACATTTGTCTCATTAATTCTTTATTCATTCACCAACTGTTCTGCGCTACAATCATTCGAGTGTCCACAGATACCTTTTAAAGAGGTATTGGTTTTTCAACACCAAAGCCTATTCTATCAGGAAAACACATTTAAAGTAGCAAAGATCATGATCTTGCAAAATGTAACACAGTCTAGCAAACTGCCTGATATGAAACTACTTACATATGATTTACATGAATATTTGTCTAATGGTGTTTGCACGAAATTGCACAGAAAGCACCTCTGCTGTAGTGTTAATCTGCATGGACATAATTTGGAACATTTTCACAAGTGCGAAATTATTCTGACAAGTTCATATGTATGTGTTTTGCACACCAGTAATATGGAAAACTCGTTCATTGGGTTACATACTGTGAGTACAATTTAGCAATAAAAATATAAATATTAATTTTGTTTGTACAATTGAAAAATGTTGACATCTGCTGTGCAAGAAAGTGTTTGTAAAGGAAATAACCCAGGGCGACAGGCGATTTAGCCCTTGGCAAAGCCCAAATCGCCCCCTAAAATCCCCAAAACCCAATTTTGGGGGGCGACCATTTCCTTCAGAATCATTTCACATTTTTTTTTATTATGGCACTGAAACAATAATGAATTAAATGGTTGCTTTCATAAATAAACACCGGCTAAAACATCGGCAATCTTTCATTGCATTCTTCAAATTCTGATGTGCAAGAAACAGTAGCCCCAGTGGTAGAAAAATAGCCCCCCAAAATTCAGTAATAGCCCCAAGGCTCTAATAAAAATCGCCCTTAAAAAATAAAACTTAATTCCTACCCTGCCCACATCTGTTAAGCACACAAGCTACCAACACTAAATGCTCTGAAGAACATTATTGCTAATGGAATACAGTACAATCCACTCAAATTTCATTTAATTACAATCGTTTGAATTACTTGGCACAACGTTACAATTCACAACTCTGCAAGAAAATGAATTACAAATTACCATAATTAGATGTACGCCTAAAACTTGCACTGAAATTGTTATGCCACAGTCAGCAAACTGATGAATCGTATTTGAATTCCCATTACTGTTTCCTTGTCCCTTACAAATCTTTTTCCAATGTACAACATAAAATAGAAATTGCGGAAAGAGTTATGTATTGTGAAGCAAACATATTAGTTTTCTTGTGGTTTTCAATTGTTCTGTTTGTGTAAAAACTGCATCATCATAAACAGTGCCATGGTTATGTGTCTCAGACAGAATGTCTGTCATTGCTTCTCCACATAAAACTTGTATCATATCGATGAATATCTTGTAATGTTGAAACTTGAATATTCAGGTAGCTCAACTTTATGAATTTCCAGAATTATTACTTATTTATACCTGGAAGTCATACGACAGTCCAATATCAATTTTATTTTCTAGATCAAGAGGAAACATTACAAAGAGACTGTTCATAACAAACCATTCCATTAATCTACCTTCACAAAGCTTGATCAAAATATACATATCTCCTTTTGTGTGTGTGAAAAACAGGATGAGTAAAGCTGGTTTTATTTGGTCAAATGGGACCCGAGCAACAATATTTTGGCATTATTTCATTATAATTTGGATTTTGGCCACAAATTGTAAACAAAGATTACAAGCAATACTTCCATTAGCTGTGCAGTGTTGCTTACACAATATTTTCACAACAGCAGTAATATGCAAAACATGAAGTAAAACAAGGTGGGCTATGGCAGGAAGTCTTTGCAACTACATACATGTTTGTCAGACAATAATTACAACACAATAAATGCTTAAAGGCCCACTGTCAAAGTTCAACTCAGCCACAAAGGGGATGACAACTAGTCTAGGAATACAGGCAAATATTCACGGACATGGTCTGTTGCAGTACCATAGCGTACAGATTGTGGGAGGAAAACAAATGTTGTGTTTTTGCACACTGCCATGGCTGTTTCTGTTGCATTATGGGTATTAATAGTGCACCCTTTCAAAGATTTTAGTCAAAAGAGGGCATTTTTCATCCTGTCATGACAGTGGGCCTTTAACTCTCATCTTGCCATGCATAAACCCCAGCACCAGTTCTCGAAACATGGGTAATTTGACTACATAATTTTACAACCGTGTATCAACAATTTTGCAATTGTCATTTACTGATATTCAACAATGTTTCTCCTTGTCTTACATAAATCAGGACTTCTTAATCCTCTGACATTTTGTTTGATATTTTATTGCCAAATAAACCTTTAAAGAATAGAATTGAATTGAAATAATGAAATTAAAACAAAATTTCTACCATGAAACCCTTATAATGTTGGCTCTATGTGTTGGTTGAGAAAATGTGTAGCAAATTTGTTGGAAAATACACACTAAATTTGCTCAAGCAAATAATATATGATAAAGCAATGTTTAATACAGGGAGTATTGCCATCTTAACCAGTTTCCATGCTTCCAACTACATAAATATTGAATTTCCACTAACCTGCATCCATCCCAACACACTGTACATTTCAGCCATTAGTTAAACCATAAATCAAAGCACGAGTCATTCAATGCTGACGCGTGATTCAATACTACAAATTTGGGGCTTTGTCACACCATTTTTCAATCTGGTGTCCCCAAATGAGGAAAGAAGAAGGAGGCAACAATAATCACTGAACACCTGGGGCCTGTTGCATAAAACTTTAAGCAGAGACATTTCTCTGGTTGAATATACAAATGCCTGTTAGCATGATTTTCCATGCATTTTTCCCATAGGAAAAAAACTCTGGCTGAAATAACCAGAGTTTTTCTCTGGTTAAAGTTTTATGCAATGGGCCCCAAGAGTAATTTGCCATTTAAAAAAAGAATGAAACACTGAGAATAATTTGTGTCATACGGGAAATCTCAGTGTCCCATATGACATGTATCATATATGTCTCTTCTCCAACAGTGGACTGTTGTTCAGCAGGTTTGATAACAATATACACCCTATCTTAGTCTGTCTTTGGCCCTTCTGCCTTTGGTACGACTCACTCCCTATGATATCATCCAACTGCATCATTTTTTTCTCCCTCTTCAGCCTTTTCCTTTGCCCGTATTTTCAGTCAATATTGAAAATCCATTCCAGCTGCTCATCTGGGACTGGGTATATAACTTCCCCACAGTACTATACCTTGACCACAGAAGATATCTCCAAATTTTGAAAGTATGGTCATCGTTTCAAAGGTTTAGTATTCCACATGTTCTTTTTTCCATTATTTTTTCGTTATTCCAAAGGTTCAAATACTACGCAATTCAGGTTAAAGTGATAGGCTAACATTGTGGAGCTTCAATTTAAAAAATTGTCAAACTTTGATATCTGAGCTACATAGTAGTGTTCAAATGGACAAATAAACACCCTAGAATACAAAAGTTTGGAAAGTTACACTGCCAATGGCAAGTTATACATGAATAAACAATAAAACTCGGGGCGAGTTTTATTAATCTAGGTGTACAAACAGTAAGTCTATGGGAGGAAATGGGAAGTGAATCTGGTCAACTTACGATTTTCACTTTTTTTAAGCACTAAATAATCATTTTGAAATACAATTTTTTCAGGGCTTCATTTTTAGACCTCATCAAAGAAACTGGTAGCATGGGGAATCATGTGGCTCAGATTTTTTTAACTGTGGTAAATGTTAGCCAATACCTTTAATGAATCCAATTTCATTTTCAAATTAATGAGCCTTCAGGTACAGATGGGTAGAAAATTTGTGTGTTCAGAAAAATGGACATCACCTGGTTTCTAGAATCCAGCCCCTGGCCTCCTACGAGTGATTTTGATGGATGGTTACGAACGTAGCATCACAGCCAATCACTCCATGAATTCCATCAAATAAAATATATATCCATAATACAATCTGGAGAATCTATTCACAACCTTATCAACCCTTTCACCTCTGTTTTATTACTTACAACCCAACATTATATATTTATAGAGTCTATTTCATGTCTAGAAGCATGGTGGCAGGCTGTTCTAGATAGGACTTCCATAAATTGGAGAATCTAGCCATGGTTGCTCCATCGATGACTCGGTGGTCGGCAGACCAGCTGACGTTCATTACGTGGGCCTTCACTAGATCTCCTTCCTTGTCAAACCTGGGTAGAACCTGTACAAGTCAAGATGCAAAATCAATAAACAATTTTTTTTTTTTATTTATTTCCATTTCCAAAATGCCTCTTTTATCTTAAGTTACGTCAACAGCCAGGTTGATGTTTTTACACATTTTGGGTTACATTTCAAATGGTTTTGATCCTAATTCAGTATATTCCGCCAAATTAACTAGCTAGGTTGTAGCTGTTTGTTAGAACCAGGGTTTAATTAATCCCAAATAACATTTAACATTCTCCACACTTCAACTCATTTTTATCGTCATGGGAGCTGCTCATTTTATTTTGGAGTGCAATAGCTGTATTCTGCCAACTCCCAACATATTCCACAGAATGGAAAATATGTGCCGCTACTATCATTGTACATTGTGATAATAATAGTTTGTGATACTGATCACAAGAGAATATCACAACAAAACTAGATGATCACTGATATTACTGAACATTGGACAGGTGTTTTTCTATAAAATTGACAAAGTCAAGCAATTGTTTTGATTGTCACGGAGTGTCCACATTGGCGTTGCAAGTCAATGATGGCCAACGTGCCGAACTCAACTGTAACATTTCTTTTCTCACAGGCTAAACTGTTTACTGCAATGGTGGTTTATTTCATTTACATTTCACATCATTACACCAAGAACATTACTGTAAATAAAACAAAAGTTTAACAAAATAACATATCATAAAAACACGTGTCCATGTAATGTAGTAATTTATTAATACAATAACTGGAAGTAATTTTGTGTGTAGGACATTTTTAAGTAAGTAATTATTATGTTACGCTTCCACATTGCTTACCTGAATTCTGCCAATAGCTCCAATAGCTACTTCAGGAGGTAACAGGACAGGTTTCGCATATGTTCCTCCAATCTAAGTAACATAGAATAAAAACAAATGTGAATGAAAACCTGCAAAAAACTATGTGACCTGAAGAAAACATATATATAAGAAAATTGTAGTGTGGTCATAAAATTCAGAATCTACACTTTAATAATTCAATTTATTCCACCACATAAAGAACAATTTTACAGTCATATGTGTACATTAAAACATTACATATAGTTTGGAACCACTGAAATAGCGCAGCCATGTAAAGATGAGGCCACAAAATATGATTAGAAGCAATTGATCAAATTTACATCAAATCAATATGAGTTATAATTCATCTAGCATGGACAAACTGTAGTAAACCGATTTTAAAAACAGTACTCAGAAAATTTGAACCCTCAATGGAACTAAATTTTTAACATCAATGGAACAGGATAGGAAAGGAGAAAACCAGTCTACAAAATACTGATGGTACAAGTACGCTGTAAAGAGCAGCAAATCTAAACCACATTGCGTGGGGTGGGAAGAGATAATCATATCTTCAAAGCAACTAATATTAAGAATTTATCAGAGTGAATTGAATTGAATACAAGTATGGTTCACATTGACAAGTAGATACTCCTGAATGAATTTGGATTCTACACTCTTCTCAACATCCCATCGTCCACTGAACCATCAAACAGTCCACAACAGACTTACAAACATACAAAACATTTCATGTAGACAAGTAAATGATCCTGATCAGATTTGGACCCTTGACTCTCCTCAAAATTGCCCAGTACATCAAATAGACTGATACAAACAACACACACACAAAAAAGAAAATCAGACAAGAACTCACAGTTCCAATGTTTGATAGAGAGAAGGTGCCTCCTGACAGGTCTTCGGTGCCCAGCCTGCTGGCCAACCCTAGGGCCATTAGTCTATTCAGCTCCTGGGCCACCTCAAACATGGTGAGAGACTGGACATTCTTGACGTTAGGGACGAGGAGTCCCTGGGGCGTATCCATGGCAAAACCGATATTATGAGATGCCTGGAAAGTGAAATGTTACCAAAGAAATAAACAAATAAACAATAATTCTAGGACATCTACCCCACAGACAATTACCACCCTGACAATTAACACCTGATCAATTTCCCCCCCCACGCAAGCAATTAGGAGAATTTTGGTAATTGCCCTTAGGTAATTGTCCATTTGGTAACTATCCTTCAGGGGCCCGTTGCATAAAACTTTAACCAGAGAAAAACTCTGGTTATTTTAACTGGAGTTTTTTTTTTTCCATTGGAAAAATGCATGGTAAAAATCAGGCTAACCAGATTTTTCATATTTAACCAGAGAAATTTCTCCAGTTAAAGTTTTATGTATCGGGCCCCTGGTATTACTAATTGTCCAGTGTGGTAACTGTCTGGGGAGGGGGAGTGGGTTATTGTCCTGGAGGGGTAACTGTCCAGGTGGTAATCATCAGGGGAAGGGGGGGAGGGGATCTTCCAAGTACAAATATTCATAATTATAAGCCTGAAAATGTCGCTCAAACTTCATGAGAATCTTTTTATTGTTTCTTTAAATATCAACATTTTTTTTCACTCTATAATTTACATTTGGAGTCTACATTATTACAAGCCACATCATCCTTGAGTAGTCTCCACATGAAAACCTTACACTGTATTCACATAGGCCTAACGTACGTTAATGTTCTAAATACAGTACATGTTGTCTGCTTCAGGTGAACTTCATGAATCTTGAAAACATACAGATAGTTTGGAGTGCTGAAGCTTTTTCAAAGCTTCCATACATTGTTGCACAAAATTGACTGTGAAAAAAAGTATGAACATGAATTGAACCTGAATATCATTTTGACACATAATAATAATTTACAGTTTGCTTTAGGGAAGTAATTGTTAAATTGAATCATGTTTTTTTTTTATGAACTTCTTGCCAACTTACTTTGAAGGTCATGTTTTCACACTCATCATCAACACTTGCATTTAGTTCTGGGTAGAATGTCAGAGCCAACGATGCAGCCTGCAAAACAATAACAAAATTTCAGGACATTGACGTTAATGTTTACAACAGAATGTGATCCTTATCAGAAAAAAAAATGAAATATTTTGTTACGTTCAGAAAAGACTATCGGTAAAGCAGTAACAATTTTATGAATAAAACAATATACACAGCAAATGGTGGTAAAGCATTCAATAAATGATCAATGTTCCTAGGAACCCACCAGTTTAGTAAAAGCATGACAAATTGATAGACAGACAGACAGACAGACGTTTGCAACAATCATTCTGTAGTGTCACTCTACATTACAAGCGCTATCCCCCCCCCCAAAAAAAAGAGAAAAAAGTGCCTGCCCACAAATGCTGCTCATGTTGCAAAATCACATATTATTCTGCCAAAAAGTTCTTTTTTGAGAAAGAAAAGAGTGGCACTGCAATAAATGAGTGCATCACACACACCAAACAAACAGGGTCTTAAAGGCATTGTATAACAATGTTTCCAGTTTAAAAAATCTGAGCTGCATGATTCCCCATGCTACCAGTGTCTCTGACATGGTCT
>JZLH01S0056960.1:0-12114 GCA_001188425.1 Eucidaris tribuloides | reverse complement strand
TATGTTCAACAAGACCAAGTGCCAGAATTGTTTTCGGACGCGGGAGGCACACGATCTCGGCGATGATGACGGGAGTAATGTAAGTCAGTGTGTGATTGATTGATGTTGTCAAAAATACTGCACAGACACTGAGACAGTCGGCATGTGCATTGCTTGCATAATCAGCGATGCAGGTGTGTGACTGAGTATACATGCGTCAAATGGACGTGGTATATTGCTAAAAAAAAGATGTAAACTGTAGTGTAAGATTTTTGTAAAAACAAACAAACATTACAATACAGACAGTCTAACAATCTCCAGTCCAGATACAGATTCTTTCATTATTTATCTCCATTCGCTCACAAACATAAACATTTACAAATAATTTGACGATAAAACATTAACAAGACAATAACATGCAGATCTACATTAAAAAGACAATAACATGCAGATCTAATGAAATAAGCATGCTACATATTGTGTGATAATTGATCTTGTAATTTGTGCAAATACAGCTCAGTGCCAATTTGGCAAAGGTTTTAAAAAAGGCTAAAGCAAAGTTAAATCAATGAGTTTAGCAACATTATATTGGAAAAAACAAGTTCCATTGACATTGATTGAAAAAAAAATTACAACACGCTTGAATTTCGGACCAACCTATTGCTAATTGGTGTAAGATTAGAAAAAAATGTGGGTGCATATATATACATGTGTATATAGTTCAACTTAACCTGTTATTGCAAATCTAACTTTATTAATATTATTTATATTCAGTTTGACTGTGACTGATTTCTTTTTTTTATGGGGGGGGGGGTTATGAGGGTCTGGTTGGGGTTATGTTTGTTTTTGTATTACTACTGGAACTTGTTTGTCATCTGGAGATCTGTTCAATTTGAATTTAAAACAATGGGCTAGTGCTTGTCTGATATATTTTTTGTTTATTTTTCTATGAGCTGAAATAGAAAATAAAAGTGACTGTTAAGTGTTACTCATTTCAATAGCTGTGATCAGATACATCCGCACAGTCATAAAAAAATAATGTAATTTAAATTTTGTGGTTTCATTGCATGGCTGCATCATCCCAACCTTGACCCAATTAATGTGAGGGCTTATAATGGAAAATTTATCTGATGAATTCATGAAATTTTTCTTAAAATACTGAGCACAGTATCAGGTAATGATTCATATCATTGCTTTTATTTACAGCTTATTTAAATGCCTTTTATTCATTTAGTTTCATACATGTAGGTAACTGCGGCCTAGTCTGTGAGCAATAATTAAACAGCCCAAAGTCACCTAAAAATACATAAAGACAGTAGGTCATTGCAAGTTTCAGTTTGACATACCGTAATTATTAATGTGCAATTTTAAAAACAAAATTGAAAATAGACATTTTTCATATAATTTCCCTTGTCTTCATCATCATCATCATTCATCATCATCATCATCATCATCAGAAAGCGAGATAAAAGGTGAATCCTATGAACATCCTGGTCTACAGCAGTAAGGAATATGTTTGGAATTGGAATAGGAATATTGTTTTACATGTGTATTATGGCCATTTGGGCAATACTACATGTAGTAAAATTGATATTTTTTCTGTACAAAAAAACCTTGGGTATTATAAACATACATGTGGACTAGTAGTAGTCTGGAATCACCTTGATGCTGATCACGTCTTTGACTTTGGCTCGATTGTGTTGATGCGGTTAGAGGTCTCATCTCAAAAGATGACAGGCTTATTAATTGATTTGACACTATTGTAATGTCATTTCATAATTGAAGAGTCATGAAGAAGAGAAACAGGTGAGCGGAGGAGCGATTCAGTTGGGAAATGGATTTGATGTAGCATGTATAAGTCTGGATTCCACACAATAGCTACTGTACTGTAGATACTGTCAGTTGGTGACTGTATTCAGTGTTGTCTGTGACAGTCTGTCATCAAGTCTAATGCACAATGTTGTGTACACTACATACACCTTAGGAAATACACAGGGGCTGAGGGTAATTTAGCCCCCAAAATTAATGAAATAGCCCCCTAAAATCACAAAACAGCCCTCAATTTTCCTTACAGGGTTCAATGTAAAACATACTAAAATCACTAAATCGGGCTGAAAGTAGCCCCGAAAAAAATAAAATTTTATTTCCTGCCCTGATTAATTCATACAGTAACAGTACTGTATGACATTAATTTTGAAGTGTGATTCTCTGATTCTCATAAACAAATGAACCAACCTTAAATGTGTGATTCATACTTGCATTGTTACATTGTTTATCAACAGATCATTGCTGCACATACATGTACTACAGCAGGGAAAAAATTAATTTTTTCTTTTCGGGGGCTACTTTTCCTGTTTCAGTGCTTACAAAATATTCTTTTGTATTGAACCCTATGGCAATTTACGGGGGCTCTTTTTCACATTTCGGGGGCTCTTTTGGCCATTTCGGGGGCGAAATCGCCCCGAGCCCCCGTGTATTTTTTCCCCTGAACTACAGTGTGAGTGTAGTGCCTGGGAATAACATTTTTTCCCCCTAAGTTAGATAACTGTCATCAACCGGCCTTGAAATATTTGAAAACAACAATTATTTATAAGTCCACTATAACTGTATGAGCCATCTGATCATGCTATGATTTTAATGGCTGTTTCAGTCGATACGCAACACTTTTCAAAATAAAAATAGTTTCAAGCACAATATATTTAAACATCTAGTTTTTGCAAATTCATTTGAGTACTTGTTTACATGCACAGTCAAGCAATGTATCAATCATGTTTTCATCCATCATTTTTTTTTTTTCATTGTTCAACACCATTTTGTTGATTAATCTCCATCAGTAATTTTCTGTGATCACAGTCCTGACTGTCATAATAACACACCTTCCATAGAGCTCTGGACAAATTGAATTCATGTGAAAGTACAGGTTTGAGTCAGAGCAGGGTATGCTTTGCAAACTGTAGGCCCTACATGCACTGTACAGTCTCATTATCACCAACTGGTTAAGACATTATAGCTGATTGCATGTTCCCCTATGTGGCCTTATTATCTGCTGTACTAACGCACTAGCCCTACAATGGCCACTGCCTGCTAACATTCAATATTGTGGGGGTTATGTGTGTTCATGTGCATTGATAATGTTTTAATAGTGCCCAGAGTGAGCCATGCGCCAGACGTGTTTATGTATTGATTGTATTATTGTAGTTTCTTTGAAATGCCCTAACATGATCTTGTGACACAATGCATGTTGTGGTTACAGACTTCCAATGTCTCTGTATTACCAATGTCTGTTCGTACCTCCCCCCCCCCCCTCCCAATGTGTACAAATATGGGGGCTTGATAACACACATACATGTAGAGCATATCAAAGCTTAATATTTGGCTCTTTTCATCCAAAAGCCAACCCACTTAAAACAAATATTATGTACATTGTTAAATTTGACTTCTGAATGCTGCCTTACATGGCATCAAGACTGAGTGGTTTTGTAAATACCACGATCATAATAGACCAGGAACTAATCTGTCGTTAGTTGTGGAAAGAATGATTTCTTTTCATTCCATCTATTATCAACAAACTGTATGCTGCTGTAAAGCCGTACATGCCCCTATTTTGATTTATTGTCTGAGGATGCGTAGGCTGATAATGACAGAGTGATGATGCTGTGGTGAAAAAGGTAGAATGAAGAGAAGTTGAGGAAATTTAAATCCAAATTAGTTTGTGGCACTGTTAGTAGTAAAACTATTGATTGATTTTATGAAATAACAAATTTGAGTAAGAAAGAAAAAAATGTGCCCTGTTACATGTAGACCTACAAGTTGTACTGTACATACTCTACTCATTTTAATATGTCTCAGTTCTGGTGGTTATTGATAAATAAATACTCATTTGATGACATAAATGGTACCCCAGGGTACCAACTAGAAATCTACCATTTTGTTGAATTATCTATTTTTTGTTTTAGCACTGTATCCTGGGTTACAAAATTATGTAAAAGTGTGACAATAAAAAATTTAGCTTCATTTCTACCCATTTTACGTAAGTTTATGCCTTTTTGTTGTGCACTTGCGCAGGTTATGCGTCATAACCACTGATTTCAGTGATCATAATTGAAGAAAATACATTTTTGGACACAAGAGGGCACTGCACAACGCTGTACACTGGGGTACATCGGTACCCCCGTGTAGCGCCTGGTGCATCATTTGTTGACAGGAAAAAAGTAAATTCTCAATCTGACCTTTTCAATCACAAATCTACACTCAAATATCACAGTCTAGGAATATGGAGTTTTGTTGCAACAATAGTACATGTAGGCCTACAGGAAATATTGAGAAGATGCACCTTTCATTTTTACCTGAACCTGAATTGCAATGGAAAACTCTGGAATCAAATTAATTTACTTCCATAAACCGGTAAACCACCTTTTTTAACTTAAAATTTTCAGTGCATGCAAGTTTTTATACAAAGTGCAAACTGTGAAGAATGTCAAATCTGCATTTACTGTATTCTATTCTACAGTATTTACACTGTACTACTGATAAGTTATTAGTCATCATCAACACCTGCCTTGCAGTGGGCACTGTGAAAAAGTAATAAAAGGAGAAACTTTAAAGTTTACATTGTTCTGCAAGTCAAGGTGAGTTCTTTGTAACCTTGTGAGTGAAAGTCTACCCATGGCTGTGCAAAACATCAAGTCATAAAATCTGGCAGTGAGGCAGTCGTAACATTTGTCACTCAGCATTTGTACATGTAGGAAGAAAAAAATTTACCCGGCATTGTGAACTGTACTGTCAGTGAATATATGTTAATTTACATTTGATACCACATGAAATTTCAGACTAAGAAAATATATGAGTAATGGAATATTGTTATGCTGCGGCTCTGTAATGTTTTCGAATGAAAAATTACCGAAGTGGATCTTACAGTTTTGTACAGGTGTCCTCCCAAGTTCCAAACCCAGTACCGTCTTCATAGCCTACAATTGCTCACTCGCACATGTTGTACAGAGTCACATGCATGGACACACGGACAAACAAAAGCACGGACACACACATACAGACAATACATGTGCACACACAGACATATACGTGTACACTCACATACAGTACACTACACTAGATAAACACTACACACAAACACCGCCTCCCCCCCCCCCCCCACACACACACACACACACACACACACTGTACTGGTACACTAGCATCCATGTTAGTACAATTTCAAGCAGTACATTTCAACCTGTGTGTCCTAAGAATCTGTGGAGTGCATACAGTATACATAATAGAATCTTTTTGTCAATCCAGTCTACATGTTTGTAGTAAAGTTTAGGCTATGCGAAGTACATGTACATGTACATGTATCAGTATGTACTGTAACGTCAGCATTCATTGTTGTACACATAATTTCAGACACTGTATCTACATCTAATGTGTGTATTTTGTACTTGATGTAGTGCAAAAACAGAAATGACACGTCACACATTTCAGTTTCAAGGTTCTTATTCCAGCATTTACATATATAGTGGAGGCTCTGTTTATTTGTTAATATTTTTGAAAGACCCCAAAGTTATGATAGGTACACAGTATTTCCACTGCAAAAAATTGTGAGAGTAATTGTGTCAATAATTGTGTCATTCACGGGTGTTTGTGTTGTAAAATGTACAAATGTGTATTGCACATTGTGCCAGTCTACAGGCCTTCAAAAGTACATTGTCATACCTGGATGTGCATGTAAATAATACACACAGTCTGTTTGTCTTGCAAAGAGTTGTCACATTTAATTCCAACTATTTTGTTGTTATTGAAATGATGTAAATTACAGGGCAATGTACTATAAGCAACATACACCATACAGTACCCACACATACACAAACATACCAGGTCTCTCATGCCCACTGGCTGCTTTGGTCATTTTGCACTCGCTGTGAGAATGCTTTGATGCGCTTGAGCACTGTAATCTGCGTGAGCTGCATGCTTCGTTGACGGGGAGTCGAGATTCTGGAGAGACAACACAAGAAAACTTTCTCCGGAATCGACTATGCGTGACTTCCACGTGAACACTAAAAGGACACAGGTCTCGTGTGCTGCTATGTGACTTGTGTATGGATTGTCGGGCTGTCAGCCTTGCTTTTTATACTTGGGGGCCATTAACATTTTCCTTAATTCATTCAATACTAGAGCCTGTCCAGAATAAAATAATCACTACAAATTTGCTTTCTCATCAAATCGGCAACACATCGGAATAGTCTATTGTATATAAAGGGTAATGGGTATTGAATGATGTGTCAAACATTAGCCAAATTAATTAATTATTTATTGGTGAAATTTTTAAGATCTTATTTATCTTGTGAAATTTAAGACTAAAAATAATTTTTGATTGAATAACTTTCAGCTTTTAAATGACATAAAAAAGAAAAACATGTCCGTAAAATATGTTTCTCAATTAGTTCAATACATCACCCACTAACAAAGAGGAACAACCCAAAGCCTCATCATAACAACAGCCGTTGCCAATTTGATAAGTTTATGAATATTTTAGTTAAATCTCATTTAAATATTCATAACAAAATGAATATTCATTATGACATTGTAGCACCCAGTTCATTGAATAGCTGATTTTTTTCTCTACTTTAGCAAATATATTAGATGGGGTAAATACAGCCACATTCCAAGATAAAAAGGCAAACCACAAATATGTGGTCCTAGTATTGAATGGGTTAAATCCCAACCAGAGATATCTCGTACTAAATCTCTAATGGGTTAAAGTGCAGTAACATGATTGGGAGAAGTCAAAAATGCCTCAAGAACCAAAAGAGTTGAAACATATACCAATGTATGGGCACTGGCTAGACTGCGTACATGTACCTATATTCTTGCTGGAATTCAGTCTTGAATTTGTTTACATAAGGAGAAACAAGCATTGATTTACCAATGTTGAAATATTCTCCAGCCCTGATCAAATTCCACAGAATGCTAGTACACAACAAATTTCACCCCCAGCATTTTCTGACAATAATTGTGAAACAAAGAGGAAATCTATGACTGCAAGTACAGTATGAAATTAAAGAAACTTTTAACAACTGGTATACCAGCCAGTACTTGAATGAGGGAGCATTGTGTTTTAAATTGAGGATTTCTTCTAATCTTAAAATTCCCTAAATAACATACTGTATACGCCAATATTTTTGCGTAGAGATATTTTTGCGGTTTTGGACTAAATTTCAAAATTCGTGAGTGCTTATTTTCGCAATTTTAGTGGTGCTTTCATTAGTGTAAATAGACATGAACCAAAGTGGAAATTTTCGCGATAATGGACTCGCGAAATTCACGACAATAAAACCACTGCGAAAATTACCACGTATACAGTAGCCTACAGTGTATAGTATTATCCACAACATTCGGGAAGCTGCCAAAGCATATACAGACAGTGTACACATAATGTAAATTTTGTACATACAGTGTAGTCACCTGTCATAGAAGCGTGTCCATCTGACCGAGTGCCAGTCTTTGATTGATGCATAGTTTTCATTTGAATAATCAATAATCACATCTTACCAACACCAGCCCACCCTCCCATAGGTATTGATCGACCAATCGTGCCACATACTGTACGATGCCACAATATGATTTTTTTTTTTTCGTCCTCGCCTTTTGGGTGGAGTTTGACGATGTCTGAACTGAACTGAAATAGACAAAACATGAACTTGTGACCTCTCCATCTGAAGGCACTATGGCCTTCAGCCCTTCATAATACCCAACAGTTCGCACATTTTCAGCTTCCAGCCTACTGGAACTAATGAGCCCATCCGGCCCAGTACAATGGTAACCAGTAGAATGCAACCATTTCTGCTTGGAACAATTTTGAAATTTGTCCTTCTGTCTCACTCTCTCTCTAATTATTTATTTATTATTTTTGTGTTTATTTGTTTGTTTGATTACAATTATTTATTTAATTGGTTGTTTATCATTTAGTCAATTATTTATGTATGATTATATTTATTAAGTTTCTTTTTTATTTATTAACTTATTGGTTAGATATTTGTTTGGTTACAGTAGTTATTGGTTTATTTATTTACTCATTTCATTTGTGTGTTATACACATATATTGTTTTTTTTTCCATAAGCAGGAACCTTGCTTGTTTACTGGAGCAAACAGATCATTAATTTGATTGCCTCCATGATGCACTAGCCAGAAGTAAGGAAGGGGAGGGAGGAGAATGTACAGATCTTCTACATTTATGTACATCTGTGCAGTACAATCATTGTTATGCTGCTAGTAAAATCAGTACACATGGAGATCGCAACATGTTTAATACACAGGCCAGACTCTGACAGTTCTATTGGTTGTTGATAAAAAAGTAGGAGTTCCTCAATCCTCATCTAATCTTACAAGTACATTTATTCCAAAAGGAAATCTCCGTGCTCTCCCATGATATTGACACGACTTTCCGTACTAATAAATAATCAGGGTTGTCACACCTGTCTCAATTTGATTGGCTTCCTCCATCAATTATTTCATAACGTAACCATGTCACCGTCAATTATTCAATCACTGTGTTTACAACACCCTTGTCAGTCACGTTTTACAAATCTCCATGGACTAATGCAAAGTTTCCCCATTCAATTATTCTTATTTACTGTGGTTTCAGATTTCAGAATTATTCAGATCTGTCAGCCTATTTGTGATGAATATCTGCATGAATGTTGTAACCTGCATGTGCCAATGTGATCTGATAACCATCGGTGGTGCTATGCCTGGACTGAATGACGCCATATTGTCAAAAAAAAAAATCTAGGATTGATGCAGATCTGGATAATAGATTTTTGTAACATCTCAATATGACCTTGGAATTATTCTTTTCCTAAGTTCTTAATCCCAGGGCCGTGGGGTTATTTAGGAATTAGCCGAGGTGGAAGTGGCGTCTGCCATACTTGTCAGGGACGGGAAATTCTTACTGTAAATAACTTCCTGAAGACTTTGCCACCAAAACTACTACTTCTGTCTGAATTCTGAATCAAGTACAGATATGGGCAATATATCTATCCAAAACAAAATGCCAATCCCCTTTGTTGCAGGGATAGGTTAGGTATGATTACTAATGATTCAAATGTAAAGGGAGATAACCTAGGTAGTTTAATGTTTTGTTTTTTTAATTTCAGTACAAGGATTTGTCAGTAGAAGGCCAGGCCTATATGTTGACCTATAGTTAGATTGAATCACATCACATACATACATGTGCATTTAACTTGCATACAGTATACATGGAAGCATCACAAATCTACAGAAGGATCAGTGAATGCCAAAACTTAAAGGTATTGGCTAACATTTACCACAGTTAAAAAATTCTGAGCTACATGATTCCCCATGCTACCATTGTCTTTGATAAGGTCTAAAAATGATGCCCTGAAAAAAATTGTATTTCAAAATGATTATGTAGTGCTTTAAAAGAGTGAAAATCGTAAGTTGATCGGATTCACCTTCCCATTTTGTCCCATAGACTTACTGTGTGTACACCTAGGCTATTTAAACTCGCCCTGAGTTTTAATTGTTTATTCATGCATAACTTGCCACTGGCAGTGTAACTTTCCAAACTTTTTTATTGTAGGGTGTTTATTTGTCCATATGAACACTACTATGTAGTTCAGATATCAAAATTTGACAATTTTTTAGAATTAAGCTCCACAATGTTAGCCTATCACTTTAAATGCCTCTTGTTAGTCTTGTATGCTGTACATATACACTTTTAGTAGATATTAATCACTTTAAACTTGTTATTAATCTGCTCAGTATAACCGAGTTATGTTGCAATGGTATTATGAGGGTTATTTATTGAAATATGTAAAGAACAATGTAGGCTAGGGCTTAACCGATATTGCATTTTCCTCCCCGATCCGATGCCTGATGTTTTCATTTCGGAATCGGCCGGTGCACCGATCCGATGTTGTTTCTCATAAAAATGATTGATGAAAGTTAGCAGTTACCAAATACCAACTTAAAAAACCATTAATGATGTAAAGTCTGTCCTACAACTTCCCTGAAACCCTGGAAGTCACCCGCAGTGTTACTCGAGACCCTGTGAAGTCACCTGTGTGGCTATCCAAATCTAATCGATATCAACATTCCAATCTTCCAAACAATGAAGTGTCAAAGTCACAACACAATTCGTTCAGTGTCCCTTCTTTCCCACGAGCAGTCATCTGGGAAAGCATGTGGAAATTCCATTGAGTTTTTTTTTTACCCAATGAGCTTTCATTATTAGCTGGACGTTGACTACGCATGCACCAATCACATTGCGTATCTGAGTGGTGTGAGAGAGTGCAGTTTTTACAGCATCTCGGTGATTGGCTATTATAGTGAATAGGGGCAGGGAATGGGGTGATTACGTTTATAGTGTCTATGGCAATAAACAGTAATTGAGGTGTCAGCGTTGTATCTAGTAAGTTAGGTGGCCAAGTTTGGAACCAAGCGGGATAAATGCCGGTACGCTTGTAGAGAGGGGAGGGTAGGGGGGGGGGGGCTCAATAAATTTCAGAATGGCTTGTGACGGGGTTTATTTTGGTGTGATTTCATGATCTAACAAAGGATGCTGTAGCTTGTATGAGCACTTTCAGCAGTTATGATTGTCTTGACAATTGATTTTACATTCATCAAGCATTTTTTAATGTGAGCTCTGCCCATGGAGGGTTAACTCCCCCCACCCCCTCTCCCCGACAAGAGACTAGGAGTAAATTGGTTTCTCTTTTGTGTTAAACTTTAAAATGAAATGCACATTTTAATAACCAAGACTGTAATAATAGACATTTAATTCATTATTAAAAGAGAGAAAACATTAAAATTTAGAAACTCCAGCCCTCTAAACCATATTTCCCCCCCCCCCCCACCCCACCACCACCGAACCCTCGAGAGCCACATCCCGTGCACAGCACACCATCTACTCTTTGATCGCATATGTACACATTTTAGAAACCTCAAAATCACTTATTTTACTAAAGCTTAAAATAAAGACATTAGAGTAGTGCAGCTTAGCACGAAGAAGAATGGTTAGGTAATAACACACACACACAACACCACATCACACGCATCACCATGCACACACACACACACACACACCCACACTAACACACACACACACCTACACACACACACACACACATCACACACACACACACACACACGCACACACGCACGCACGCACGCCACACCACGAAGAGAAAAAAAAAGTGGGTTGAAGAGAAAAAAGGTGTTGCGGATCAAACGCAAATACAATTGCCACATTTATCCTACAATAATAGTGGATAAATTTGTGAAGGGGGCACGGCAAATGAACTAGCAAGGACATTAAGCAGGATTAATTATTGAACTAGAAATCACAGTCCAATTCATGTAATGGAATATGGCTCCAGCCATATGTCTAAACTATAAACTGGCATTCCAGACCGTTTATTCAAATATGTCATGGAGATAACAGAAAACCTCACTTCAGTTCAGCTGTGCACATGGCAGAATACATTGTAAATCAGTACAACCACAGTCTGGAATTAGAACTACAAGCCGTCGGGAACGCAGACTGATATGAAACCAAAATCAACTCAAAAAATTCCTTTGTTTCTTTTGTTCTTTGGCGGACTGAGGTCTTTGTCGGAGCCTAGTTTACATTCTGTTGGTTAGATCCCGCCTCCCCAGTGAAAACCAGAACCTTCCCTGATACGGCACTATGCCGATCATGGCGACGTGCGACTCGTCCTCCCTATAATCTGATTTCGTTGGGCTCGTGTTGACTATATGCAAATACTGTATGCAGCTTCTTATACTATACGCTTACAGCAGATCAGAGCTAAAATGGGCATGCTGCTCGGATTCATTGGCAGGCCTTGATACCGAGGCAAGCCGCGACAGTCACTGAAAGGGCGGTCGGGATGTATTATGTTCTCTGTTCCCAGTTTAGCTTGATTCTGCGGGGAGGGTGTGCATAATTTTGGCTATGTATTCAGAGGAACCACATCAGATTAAAGGGATGGCATGTCTAACTGTCATGTAGGCAGCAAATCAGTGCTGTCTTCTTCAGCTTGCCTGAGTGCATGGGGTCGGGCGTTATTGACAGTTTAGTAGTTTTTGTGTGTGTGTGGGGGTGAGTCAGCTGACGA